>ML810316.1:51159-80236 GCA_009831015.1 Picea engelmannii
TTGTTGCAAAACCATCATTTTCTAGTAATTGTCAGCAAATTCTTTGTTGAAGATTAGATTTTATTGCAACTTGTGGGTGTAAGTGTGTTCTTGATACATTCTTCCATGACTATAACATATTAACTTAAGCATCAAACTTATTGCATTTTGGGTTGTTATCATTAAAGCTTAATAATTTCATGTCTAGAAACAAGAATGATGATCTTGCTGCAACATTTTGATTTGGTATTTCTATGTTCTATCTACATTACGAATAGAATTGAATGTTGGTTTGAAAGTGTGTGTAATTAATTTTTTGATTGCATAAAATCTTGATGGATCGACATAGTACGTTGTCATATAATTGTTAGATGCTCCATTTTAGAAAAAAATACCTAATAAAATACAATATCGAAGAAATACAAAACTACCAAACCATGCCAATGAGAAGAAGCGTTAAATCCCAAAAAGAAGCAAAAACCAATACTCCAAGGAAAAAAAAATTAATAGAAAATCCATTAAAAAAAAAACACCGAGCACTGTATATCTATCCTTAGAAATTGGACCCAGTTATTTGGGCCAAAACATTGAACATATATGCCACAAACACAGTCATGGGATCTACAGCATGAAGGAGCCATCGAGATGATCTTCAACATGGACACAAAACTGATTACCATGAAAAAAAAATTAGGAAATCCTTGCAGTTTTCACCTCAATGGATCATCCTATGGTAAAATTGATAGTTCTGAAAAGCTTCTCGTGAGGAAGAATAAGAAAATCATTGCAGGTAAAATGGAATATCCTTTAATTGAAAGTGAGGACACACCAAGAAACCACCTCTCCGCAGTCAAAAACTTCAGGGACAAAAGTTGCATGTGCAATTCCAGAGGCCCAAATTAGTCCATTTTGGGTGGAAGGAAATGACTAGTAGGAATATGCCTTTCACCAGTGGGTGTTCTAGTCCTCATTCCCTAAGATGTTAATTGTATATCCAGAGAACAGGATAGTAGTCCCACAATTGAATATTTTGTTGGCTTCAAAGATATCTCTCGGAGCATCAAAATATCATTTCCTTACAGTGGAATACTTCCTCCCAGAACAGACTAATTTGGACCTCTGGAATTCGTACTTTCGAGATGCAAAGAGGCTATTGCATTCAATATCAGTTTATTTTCTGAAACTCCTTCTTTTGGTGTTGTTAGGACCACCATCGTTGATTCAGGAAGTTTCGCCCTTTATGGTTGATTTCAATTTGGACACAGTAGTGGGAACAGTCTCTGCATTTCCATCATCCATTGTTGTATCAATGTCCATCAGATCACCTTCTTCCATCTTGGAATCCATGGAATCAACCTCTTCACCAACCATCAACACAATTGGGCAAGTTCTATGAGCAACCAGGGTTTCCTTGGAATTCTTTGGTTTGAAATATATATTTCGGTGTACCAAGGGACCATCTCCTTTTTTTCTCTTGGGTCTAGGGAGATGAGTAGTAAGAATACGCCATAGAATACTGGAACCTATAGCCATTATGGCTAAGGGTGTTCACTATATCTAGATATAATTGTTGCCACAAGTTCACGATAATTTTGGTTTGCTCCACACGATGTTTCAAATGAAAATTGGGGAGGGATAATATAACCCTCCGCAAATCCTAGTTTAATGTGTATGAATGGAATATCTCCTCGATCCTTTTGCTGGTCAATAACAATATACAGGGTTTGTACGTAATGAGATATTACCATTAAAGTGAACTAATTGCATCTTTAGAAAAAAGTGCGAAGGTGGTGGTGACGGCGAAGAGATATTAAAAGTTAGAGATTTCTTAAAGCCACCAAGCGGCCTACGGATGAAAGAGATTGCATCATTTCTGAAATGAATATTTAGAAAGGATAATACTCTTCTCCACAAATCTTGGTTTAATTCGTAGTAATGAAAAATCTTCTCTGGCCTTTCAGACATTAATGACAATCTTAAGGGTTTCTGCACGATGAACTACTAGAATTAATGCTTAATAATTGCATATCTAGAAATAAGTAATAAGGTAGCGGGGATGGTGAACAACGACCAAGCATTATACATATCCTCCACGTGCTAACCAGCAAAACAAATTCCAAGAAATGCCCAAGTATCGACAGCGGTTGGGTGGGTTACAAAAAAAGGGGTCACAAGATATACCGAGGAGATGTGAGGGGCCGATGGTCAAATTGTATCTCAATGACAGATTTTGACCATCAATTTGTATATCATAGAATTGCAGGTGTTTTTTGTACATAGGGGAACAATGGAAGTGCAATGTTGAGAGGGAAATTTGTATATTACTTCGGGTGATGTATATAAAAGAATGAGACATTTGAAAAAAAGACCAAGTGAACTGAAAGAAAAATCAAATGAGATGAAGGGGAATTTGTTTGCTAATTTATAAATCGTGGAAGTCTCGATGTTGTTTGCAGGCGACAGAACAATGGAAACGTAATGTTGAACCCATCTATGATGGAACCCGCGATTCAAAATTTTTGTTCAATATGAAACGAGCAAGCAATTGGTCAGGCTGGTGATATAAAAGTAATAATGGAAAACTGAAGACGTGAATCCACCAAATCCCACACCTAGACATTTTCTGAAAAATGAGTAAGTAACTGGAAAGGGAAAGCAGAGGGAGAAAAAGAAAGCAAATATAAATTTTCAGAAGCAGGAATTGTTGTAAGAAAGCCCCATTTATGCTATTAACAACAACTATGAATTGATTTAAACATGTTAACGGATTCTTAAATCAATTAATAGATACAACGAACACTGTTTATAGTTTCTAGGATCTCTTTGTATAAGAGAAGCATCCAAAAGTTACAAGAAAAACAATTTTTGGATGTTTAAGTAAAGTTTTTGTACTATTAGCTTCACCGCAAGTATAACAACAACGAATTTGAATTTTAATGTCCTCTCATTCATATGATTGTTCCATTAGAATTTGCATAGTATATACTCTTTTATTTCAATTTGTTTTCTAATTTGTAGATCGCGGAAGTCTGGGTGCTCTTTGTAGGCAACAGAAGAATGGAAATGCAATGTTGAACCTGCCTATCCAGTAACCTGCCTATTCGAAAACCCATGATCCAAAATTTTTGTACAATATGAAATGGGGAAGTGGTCGTTCAGGCTCGTGATATAAAGTAACTCGAAATCTAAAGACATGAATCCTCTAACTTCGACACCTAGAAATTTTTCGAAAAATGGGTAATACATACTAAATATGTACTTTTATAAAGTATGGAAATGAGATTTTATAGAGCATGTATAGATCTCTCATTCCATACTTAGCCACTTTTTGGATTGTGGGTTCTCAGGCTAGCGGGCTCAAAGTTGGGCCTCTATTGTTATGTGTCTTACAAATGACACCTAGAGTTCTGCGATATACAAATTGATAGGTGGACTTGCGGGTTGGCTCGCTCAACATTGCACTTCTATTGTTCTGTGTCCTCCAAAAAACACTCGGAGTTTCGTGATATACAAATTGACAGACGGACTCCAGGTCTTGCGGGATCAAGATTTTTATTGTTTATGGATGGTGATCCCTATCAATTATCTAACATTATCTAAATTCATTATTTTCAAATACTAAATTATTAATATTAAATATTGATATTGTACAATTTAATTACATAAAATTATTAAAGGATGTTAAATCTCTTACTTAAAAAAAAATGAAGTAAACAAAATAAATATTTTTTAAATTATATCACTTCAATTATAACAATGACTAATTTCAATTTTAAGGGCCTCTTGTTGATATGATATCTCCATTGGACTTCGCACAATATATATTCATTTATTTCAAATTATTCCAGGAGATTAATTTTACCAAGTTCATCGATCAAGGAAAAGTGTTAAAATGAGCCACATATAACATTTTTGTCACAGAGTTTATATTAAATGGAAAAGAATGTCCACTATAGTTACGTTTCTTGTAAAAAACACCCAGAGTTTCGCACTATACAAATTGACAAGCGGACTTGCAGGCCGGCTAGCTAAAAAATTGAAATTCTATTATTCTGTGTCCTCCAAACAACACTCGGAGTTCCACGATCTACAAATTGACAGATGAAGAATACAAACAAGAACCAAGTAAAATCCAAACAGGCAGCAAGAAACATCCCACAAGGTTCCATAGAGAAGCACACATCGACCTTTGCATCAAACAATTTGATATTATTTTTGGACCTAACAATCTTATGCACGTGCAATATCTATAGCGAGATATTAATATCTCAAGTTGATGTTTCAATCCATGCCGAATTCCTTTTTGCTTTTCAATTAGGGAATTCAGAACGTGCAAATACCATACCATAAATGTATAGTTGGAGACAAATGTTTATTTTATTCGGGCACTCGAAATAAAATTGCAGAAATCCTATTATGGCTAAATGGCTGAAAAACAATTGTCGAACTTGGGCACCCAAAAAACGTGCAGGATCCTCCATCAAAGAAATAACCACCCACCAGGTTTTTCTTCTTTTATATGCACACTGAAAAAAATATGCAAAATCCTCACTGGGAGAGGCAAGAAAACATCAAAATAACAACATCGATTGCATTTGTAATTAGATTCTCAAGTACTCTAGTCCGACGAACATTCATCTGGGTGTTGAAGAAATATTATAGAGACACATTGCAAAATTAGTATTGGGAGATGCGAGAAAACATCAAAATAACAACATCGGTTGCATTTGAAATTATATTTTCAAGTAACCAAGTATGAGGAACATTCATCTGAGTGTTGAAGAAATATTACAGAGACACATGAGATATTTTCATTTCCTTCCAAAGCTCGATATTATTTTTTTTCTTGTTTTTTTTTTTCTTCAGTGGATATGCAATACTACATTGTCCTCATTTAAGGTAAATTTGTTGTGTATCAGGAAGTCGTGCATCATTTAGACATTTCTTACCTTTTTTTGTAGGTATGCTTCATACGAGAATTATTCTAACACAGTAAGAACATATTGCAATAGAGGCTACCTAATTGTACAATGCATGGTTTTGTTTCCCACGGTTCGGATGGAAGCATTGAGGCAATGTCCATATATATATGGACATTTTTCACTGCATCCCACACAATTAATCGTATCATAACTTATCAAAGAGGAAGCAGGAGCAGAAGCAGGAGAGTTGCATTTCGCACATACAGGCTCAAAGGGGGTCGTGTACGCCTTTGCTGCAACCGAAACACCTTCAACCTAAAAACATGAGCATAGGAATTAATACACTAAACAATGTAATACACAGCTGCACACCTCCCCCCCCACAAAAAAAAAAAACGTATAAATTTGGTGAAGGCTGTTTGTATCACCAAAGTGAGGATGATTCTGTAGATATATACACACAATAGTTGTAGAGCTAGTTAGTTTCTTTTGATCCTGTACTATGTTTGCTCGCAACTTTATTAAAAATGTTGCTTCGGTTATGCGAAAGATCCTTTCTCTAATATCCCTTCTCTTTATTATATTTTTGAAGAGCATAAGGGGAAATTTCCCTTTATGCAATTGTTGTTCTATTGACGAAAAAAAATTTGAATAGGTATCAAACAATTGCAGTTGCAACATGGAATATTGCAATACTTCTCTAACTTAATCGAGATACATGCACATGAGAAAGTAAATGACAAAACTGGATATGGAGAGCGGTACCATTTCCTTGTCGTTGTCCGACTCTCCATATTTTATATGCAAAATGTGTCACGACGCATTTTTTCTTGCCAGTGTGACAGCTATGCCAATGGTTTTGATTGGGTAAATGTCATTTCTCTCTACAAGTTAGTTGATAGTTTCGTCTGGGATTAAACAATATTCTAAACAAACAACGTGGATTTTTTCCACAATGCTTGTTTCTTTGAGATAAATAATCCAATCACAATCACAATCACCACGGTCATATACTGTTTTGGGAAATATATTGAAATTTGTAATGGATATCCCATTACCTAGCAATATATTCTCTTCATGTTTCTGGACAAGTTGTGTAGGAATAGTGAGTGTGACTATCATCATCTCCTCCTTGTCCATCATGTCAGCACACATAATGGATCTAGTTTTGTTTTCCTTGTCCAAGTAGTTGTTATAGACGACCATTATGTCACTAATGAACACTTGTCTAGTTTGGCAATTGTTCAAGCCCTCTATTGATAGTACTTTGGGTGTTACAAGTCTAGACCTGGTGACAATTTTTGAACAGGAAAAGTAAAGTGAATGGTAGTGTGCATTATTTTTTTGTTTTCCTTTTTTCCTGGCATAAATTTACAAGTAGACACATAGTTTCGATGAACTATGGATCTAGAGTTTTTCAACCACACCTCTTAGTCTTCGGAGCCTGCACTGTGTTCGACGTCTCGCTTGTACTTGATGATACTTCCTGTGAACTACAAAGAATGTATTTCATATGAAATATGCATATTCACCATGCCATATATGAATAAATAGCTGAGGATTATTTTTTGGTAAACATACTAGGAACAAAATGTATGCATCTTTACCTTTGGCCTTGTCAGTCTGTTGATGTCTGGGATCACTGACTGTTCATGGCCATGTCACTAGTCCAACTTTTTCTGATGCAAGAATGTGTAGATGAACATCAGAATGAGTAAGCAAGCATATGCATTGTATATTGTCAATAATAGTTCTTAAGGTCACATGCAGGGTGGAAGGAGATGGAATATGAAATAGGGTGTCAAGATATACTCAGGAGACATGAGTACCCGAGGATCAAAGTGTATGCCTTTGATTTTTTTTTATTGGAAAAATGTGTAAAAATAAATGGGGCGTGATGGCAAGCCACGATGGCCAATCTGTATATAGTGGAACCCTGGAAGCCAGGGGATCAATCTTGAACCTTCCAGCCCGCCACCCACAATTGACAAAGTGGGTAAGTATGGAATAAGGTATAAGTGTGACCATAAATGTGAACCCATGAGTCCGCCAACCTGCACACCAAGGCATTTTTGGAAAGACCACTAAGAAGAGAAATTATAAATCAAAAGGGATGATAGAGAATGAAAAAGGTAGAAATGGGGAGGGCACAAAGGCTCATTCTTGCCAAGTCATCATTTTCTAGTCTAATATTATATGCCTCCACCCTCTTTGTATATTTAATTTACTATCACAGTTGGTATACCTTTTTGAATATTATACCATAGAACCCTCTGTTATTGCATAGAAGAATTCATCTTCTTGTATAACCAACATGTTTCTTTCAAGGTAGCAACGCTGAATATACAATGGACATGAAGGAAAGCTAGTATGAAGAAAGACATGTAAAATAAAGGAAAACAATTTTATTTATTTCAATGTAACAACAAACAAAATATGATTCACGTGAGAATAAGAAGAAAGATACACATCATATACATACAGGTAATAAAAATCAATTTAAAATAACAATCATAATAATAATAATAATAATATATTTGCAAAGAAGTGGAACAAGCACACCAAATACATAGACAATAACTGAAATCTCAACATCAGAATATGAAATAAGAATACATATATGCACCTCTGTAACTCCTCGTCTACATTCATGCCAAAGAGTCCATCGTCCTATCCACACATTGTGTTGTTTAAATGTAGAAATACAGGACAAATACAATGGACATAAAGCAATTTAGCATGCAAGAAGACATGTAATGAAGATAAGTTATTATGTAGGAAGGCATGCAACAACTACATAGAATAAACTAGGTGAAGAGACATACATAAACTAAATGAAATACAAAACAACCGAATATGAAATAATGGTAGAAGAATGTAACTTTGTATCCCTTCTTCTATCGCTGTAGTCAAGACTTTGTCGTTTTCTCCCGCTATTTTGTTTGTTTTAATGTGGTAACTCACAAAACACAATTAACATGAATGGAAGTTGGTATGCACCGAGGAACAAGTAATATGTACATATAGTAAATGAGAATCAACGAATAAAATAAAAGATAGGCAGAAACATGAACCTTTTCTTTTCTCCATCAATGGTTGTAAATATATAAAGTTTTCCCTGCCCAAAATATATTACAAGACACAAAATATTAAGAAAGTGCATCACCATAGGTAAACGATTTTGGTTTTTCGTGGAAAAGTATCCAGATATTCTTCCACACATGGAAATATAATTTTTCACTCTCTTTGTTGTATATATCTTATCTCAAGTACAAGACAAATTGTATCGTGTTCACACCAGTCTGTGTAGAGGATAAAGAACATGTATTGTGATATGGGCACATTCCACCATACATGGTTTATAAGTGAAGCTTGCAAATGTTTTATTTTAACAAGAAAACAACGGATATTGTAATTGCACATGTAGTTTTCCAATTATTTTTTATGCCATTATTTTATATCATGTCAACATTGAAGTATCAACAAAATTTTACAGCAGAATAGATCTTGACCTTGCCAGAGGCAGAAAATAACACTATTGAATGTCCACTTGTGGGTGCAGGGTCTGAACACAGTAAAACACCCAAATAATAATAATAATAATAATAATAAAAATCCAAGTGTCGACACAGGACCCCAACACTACAAAGTTGAAGTAAACAAAAGAAAACAACAAGCACCAAACTAGCAACATAGCATGAACAGGCCCAACTGCAGCCCTAGGGCCCCAAAATCGTAAACTCCAACCAAACAAAAACAACCAACAACTAACTAACCAACGAACCAATGAACAAGCAATAACCACCGAACCAATCAACAACATATGTATCTCTAACGGTTACGAATCTATAGCCAAATCATAAACGGATCCAAAAACATACGACGAGCATGCCAGTAGAAATAAGAATAAAATCTTACTTGCAAACTACAAACACTGAACAACGAAAAATAAGTAAAAAATGAAATTATGGCATGGAAACTTACTCTGAAACTACAAAAGACAGAAGCGTGGGTCGAATTGTCAACCAAACAACAACAACCAACCAACAACCAATGAATCAACGAAGAAGAATCACCCACCGAACCAGTAAACAATATATGTAGTTTCAACAATGAATAAATTGCATTCTAAGCCTATAGGAAGTATGAAACATACAATGACTATTCAATTGGTGGTGGAAAACAATATTGTCAAAATTCACTACAACATTGTATGGAACATTTTGAGGAAAAATGTACTCCGAGAAGCCTATTTAGATAAACATTTAAGGCTTCAAGGTTGTATAAGGGCCTCACGGTATGAAAACATTTAAGCTATCAGGCTTGTTTGAGGACCTTGTGTCATGTAAACATTTAAGCTGCCAGACCTATTCAAGCATATAAAAAAAAGTGTCAATACATTTCAATATAAATACAAAGGAGTAATAATAATAATAACACAAATAACCAAATAAATCACAATAGAAGGTTATAAACTTTGGATATGGCAACATATAATTCATTGGGAATAGAGATGTTGGCAATAAGACCTCAAATCTATCATCTAATTAGATCATAACACACACACACACACACACACACACACATATATTATATAAAAAATAATGTTTTTAGTTATCTATGTCAAACATTAGAAAGTATGCAAAAAATTGTAGTCAAAGGACAAACTAATATAAAGTCAACGAATTATCGATTGGTATAGTCCCTCTATGCCTTCAGTAGGGACTAATAAGATCATGGTAAAAACATGAACTTTGGTTAAACCACGAAATCTAAAAAAAATCCCATATAAGGATTGACATGAATGCACATTTTTAAAGATTTTTCATACCTTCTCTCCCTATATATATAAATAATGCATTTTAATTTATTTTATATACAAATTTCATGTTCTTTTTAATAGATATGATGTGTTTAAATTGACAAAATTATATATATATATATATATATATATATATATATAAGAATGTGATGCATTTTAAAAATCCAAAAGAAATTAAATCCTGATATAAGTATTGCGACGAGGAATGCATCTTTTCAATTATATAGACACTTAGATAACAAATTAAAATATATGATAGGTATAAAATAAAAAAATTATAATTATTTATTTATTTATATATATATACCATGAGTGAGTCTAATGGTAAAGAACATGTTTTTCCTCTTTGGAGGTTAGAGTTTAAAATCCAGATGATGATTGTGCCTTGAGTGTCATACACCAATGCATATATATATATATATATATATATATATATATATATATATATATATATATATATATATGTTGAGTTTTATTATAAGTCATTTTTTTTAATATTCATATATATTGTTTGTAAGGCCTTGTTCACCCCCAAGAGTGTAATTATGTTAAGGTTACATAATTTATGTTATGAAACATTTGAATATGTTTAATTTAATAAAAACAACAAACCACTATCTAATAAGGAACAACCTTCACAATACTGACCATGATACACAAGAGGAATTTGACAAAGAAAGGATTGATTGAATGCCTATGTGCAGAAGAAGCTCAATTGCATTAGTGATGAAAACATGAAGCTTTTCTAACAAATTTACTTATGTTTTCTAATAATAACCATGCACCTTCAACGCACCAGACCTACCCACAGCCACATGACCAATAAAATAAGTTGTAGGGGTGGTTGAAATAGTTAGTGATTGTTGGTAGCTGGCCCCTTGAAGAGGGAAGGGTCCAATTAAATGACTTGAAAACATGAATATGTCAATCTACCTCTTTAGAATGAGAACCACAAACTACAGGTGGCATTTTCATGAAGCCATGATAGTCCTAAGGGGAGTTGAAATAATTAGGAAAAAGGTGGAAAAACAACACCAAAAGGAGATAAAACAATAGAATAACAAGAAAACCACACACTTAGTAGAAAAAAGAAGAACACACACAAGGGTGCACACATAGAAAATATAATGATTTGGAGAACATGTGAGTATTGAGAACTCGTGGGATGCAAAATGCAACACAAAGAGATATTCAGGAACATAGATTGAAGAGAGAGGAGAAGAATATATTCCCTTGAAGAAAATAGGAAACTTGTCTAAGTTGTTGATGGTCACCCTAAATAGAGAATACCTAGATCATGACCTAAAGTAGCATTGGGCTACAAGTTGGTTCTTAATGGACAAAAAATGGCATTGGTAAGGGGAGGTCGCTGAGGAAATTTTTAGAACAAAAAGGACTCCCTTGTAAAGAGGAAAACCAATTGAGAAACCACCTGATAAACCTATAGATACCCTGAGCTCAATGGGAGCTTGACAAATTATGAAGTGTCACAGGGGTGAAGGAGAGTGGCCTTCCTAAATCATCATAATATTGGAACCTAATTGAGTCAAATTTTCTCGGCGGTGTCATGGCTTGGGATTGGGGTGGCACACTATAGGAAGAAAGTCTATAGTAAGGCCTAAGGTTGGAAGAAAAGGCATTCACTCTTAGTAATTTGGTTTTGGAAAATTTTCTTATCAGAGAATTTTTTAACTTAGCTTGTTGAAATCGAATATGAATGATATGTGTACGAAAATTCCTAATACAATGGGAAATGTAAATTCTTAAAAATGATTATGTGAAATCTCTAAGAAATTGGTTATGTTACCATGACATTTAATTTATGTTCCAAATTTTGAAAATGAACGAGTGTGTATTTTTGTATCCTCAACGAACTTATGGTGATAGAGGAAAGTTTGCAGGACATGGAAACAAACATCATTTAACTAGTAATGGTCTATCCTATAACCCAGGAAATTCCTTTTAAGAAAGAAAGGACTCTAAATCCTGAGTTTGGAGTATATGCAAGGGTCTTACGCATTCATGATGTTGAGAGACCACAAATGGTGAGAGAGTGTTTATAGACCTTAGAATATATGGACTAAACCTAGGATAACTAGTCAATAAACCGTGAGATGATTCAAAATAAATTATAATCATCGATTTGGTGGGATAAGTGAATCCCATCCCTTCATCAACAAAGATCTATCGTTGGGAATTATTTGTAGATTTTAACCTTGTAAAATATTTACTGCAAACAAATTTTCAGTAAAAGAACATAAAAGATACAATGGCAAATACAAACATCCCACATATATTTTTACCCTGGAAACCCAAACCAGGAAAAACAACATATTATATATTCAATCATAGTGTTACATTTTTTACAATACAATATACATACAGGATCTAATGTCATACAAAACCCTAACCCAATGACCTGAATTACTAAAAAACCCTAATTCCTGAACCATAAATAGAAAACCATCGACAAAACAACCATGTGCCAAAAACCCACCTAAATATGTTACACGGTTTCGTTCAAACCCCCTGCATGCGTGGCACAACACAAACACTACTACTCATGCAAATAATATAACACGTACCGAACATTCTCCCACTTGTTTTTTTCTTTGCATACAGGGGGTTATAGGGTTACATAGTCAACAATTGAGGGCAACAATGCCCATGGATCCTCTACACCAAGAGAACTTCTCAGTACACACATATTTTGTTAATGAATCTACAACATTCTTCAAAGTGTCCACCTTCATCAATAAGACTTTTTGTTTTTTCAATCATGTCTCTCCCAAAGTGATATTGAATATCAATATGCTTTGTCTTTGAATGATATGTCAGGTTCTTTGCTAGAAAAATTGCACTCTGACTGTCACAATATATCCTTAGAGCTTGTTGTACCAACCAAATACCTTAACACAATATTTGTAACCATACTTATTCCTTACTTTCATGCGTGGCTACCATGTATTTAGCTTCTATATTTGAAAGTGACACTACATCTTTTTTTTTCCTCATCCAAATTATTGCTCCTCCAAATAGGTTAAACACATACCCACTTGTAGATATCCTACGATCTAGATCTCCATCCCAGTATGCATCCACAAATCCATGTATATCCACCACTCTGTCAAATCTCAGTCTTCCTTCGTAGCACAATCCATAGCTAGCAGTGCCACGCAAATACCTAAAAAACCTTTTTACTGTTGTCCAATGCTCCTTCCATGGTTTTGACATATACCTTCTCAAAACTCCCACTGCATATCCAATGTCTAGTCTAGTACATACCATTGCATACATCAAACTTCCAAATGAATTTGCATATGGAACACGAGACATGTCCTCCTCCTCTTCCTGTGTCTTGGGACACTGATCCATAGATAAATTTACACCAACGAGAATAGGAACCTTGACCGGTTTACATTCCTGCATATGAAACCTATGCAATATTTGCTCGACATATTTCCTCTGATTTAATGATAGTTTCTTCTTTTTTTGATCTCTTTTAATTTCCATGCCCAAAATGAAATTTGAAGCACCAAGATCCTTCATGTTAAATCTAGAGGACAACGGATTTTTCATACCCTCGATAATCTCCTTGTTTTTTCGTATCAACAACATGTCATCCACATACAAGACGAAATAAATCAAATGATCGCCAATTAATTTAAAATACACACAACAATCCTCTTTGCTTCTTGTGAAGCCAAGTCCCAGCATATAAGTATCAAAGTTTTGATGCCACATGCTTGGTGATTGTTTTAAACCATTGAGGGACTTCTTCATCTTGCATACCAACTCCTTCTTTCTCTTCACAACATAACCTTTTGGTTTCTTCATATAGATTTCTTCTTCTATTTCTCCATGTAGGAATGTTGTCTTCACATCCATTTGTTCTACTTCRAAATCAAATGCAACAACAACAAATAACATACATATTATAGAGGTTAAMTTGGCAACAGGAGAAAAAATCTCACCAAAATCAATTCCCTCAACCTCGAAATAACCCTTTGCTAATAACTGAGCTTTGTATTTCTCCACTTTTCCTTCTATATTCAACTTCCTTTTAAATACCCATTTGYTGCCAATGGGATTTCTTCCAGTCAAAAACTCCACCAGATCCCAAGCCTCATTATTATGCAAAGATCCCATTTCTTCGTTCATGGCCCTTTTCCAGAGATTTCCATCCTCTGAATCCACTTCCTCCCTAACAAATCTAGGATCATCATTAGTAATAGACAAATAAAAATTTGAACGAAAATCATATGGAGTATACCTTTCCGGTAGCCTTTTTTCTCGAACTGATGTCCTCAATCATGGAGTATGAAGATCTTCTTCTTCTGATTCTTGTTCTTCTGTAGAGTTTGACTCATTATCCTTTAAATCAAACTCTATTTTCTCGAGTTCTTCCTTACATGGTAGGACTTCATGTTTAACAACATCCTTGATTTCTATAAATACCACATCTCGACTATACACTACCTTCTTAGTTCATGGGTTCCAAAGATTATAACCTTTGAGACCATCTTTATATCCAATAAATATACACATTTAATCCTTATTATCTAGCTTACTCATGTTTTCCTTTGGAACATGAACATATGCATCAAAGCCAAATACCTTGAGATGTGTGAGAGAACATTTCTTACCAGTCCATACCTCTTGTGGAGTCTTGTTATCCAATGTTGATGAGGGTGATATGTTGACCAGGTAACATGAAATACCCACTTCCTTTTCCCAAAATTCTTGTCCTAACCTGACACCACTGAGAATGCACCTTTATTTTCCCATCAGTGTCATGTTCATACTTTCTACAACTCCATTCTTATGAGGTGTATATGGATTAGTATTATGCCTTTCTATACTGCACTTCTTAAATAATTCTTCAAATTCATTCCCGCAGAACTCTCTGCCATTATCTTTTCTCAACACCTTGATTATTTTCTATGTTTGATTCTAAACAAGAGCCTTAAACTCTTTAAACCTATCAATGACTTCAGATTTCTTCCTGAGGAAGTATATCAAAGTATTCATGGAGAATTCATCTATAAATGAGACATAGTACACACAATTTCCCAATGATGGGACCGATACATGTCCGAAAACATCACTGTGAACTAGATGTCAAATTTATTCTTCCCTCGTTGCACCAGAGGGGAATCTTACCCGATTTTTCTTCCCATATACACAATGTTCATAGAAATCAAAATCTAGAGAGAAGTTAGACATATCTTCAACCATACCTTTACCATGTAGTAGTCCAAGACCCTTCTTTCCAATATGCCCTAGTCTTTGATGCCACAACATAACCTTTTCTCAAGAGACTGTAGGAGTTCTTCCTTCTTCAACTCCAATATCGGTAACAATGGAAATATTACACCCATCACTAATAGTTCTTTCTTGTAGCCTATACAGAGTTTCAAAACAAACTCCCTTCAACAACACCATTTATCCTCGAGCCATCATGCATGTTTCCTTTTCAAATATTGTTTTTACCCCTGCATCATCCATTTTGCTTAAAAAAATCAAATTTCTAGCAAAACCTGGGATGTGTAGAACACCAGGAAGTGTTATAATCCTTCCATATATGATCCTCAACTTGACTTTTCCTCGACCTATGTTTCTGGTTGTTGAGTCATCACGTAGGAAAAAATTACCTCCATCATACCTTTCATTTTCACAGAACCACTCCTTCTGGGGAGCCCTATCAAATGATGCACCTGAGTCACAAACCATTCCTCATGATCTGCATGTGTTCTTGAAGAATCCAGTTACACATCCCCTCCTTCTTGCATGGAGGTCTTTTCTTCTGTAGAGGGAGATTCATCAGATCCCTTCTGTTTCTCAATTTTGTATCTACACTACTTCTTGTAGTGCCCTTGTTTTTCACATCTCCAATATACCTTTACAAATTTTTCGGGAGATTTATATCTACCCTTAGACTTCGATCTCCCACTTGAGAACTTAGATCTATTTATTTCCTGGGAACATCCTCTTGCAAATAATGCATCTGTGTTATGCCCTTCCATATTATTCTCTCTCATCTCCTTTGATAGCAATGATGAGATCATTTCTTCAAACTTCAAAGCAGTTGTATTACTACTTATGGCCACTACCAGACTATCCCACGATTCTGGTAAAGAACACAATAAACTGATACATTTATCTTCATATGAAATTTTAATCTCAATAGATACTAACCGACTTACCACAGTATTGAAGGCATTCAAATGAGTTTCCACCGTGTCTCCATCTCTAATCCTCAGGTTATACAACTTCTTTCTCAGGAATAGTTTATTTACTAGGGACTTAGACTGATACAAAATCCCCAACTTATCTCATATATCATTGGTTGTATCTTCCTCTGACACATTCAGTAATACTAAATCTAAGAGACACAGTCAAATTATTCTCTTTGCCTTTGGATCCAACTTTTTCTAGTCATCTATTGAAGTTCATGTACATGCAGTACCTGGATATACCAGGATCCACTGATCTTTGTCCACCAACAGATCTTCCATATTGAGCTTCCATAGCTCAAAAATTTTCCCATTCAACTTCTCGATCTCCATCTTTGAATTTATTGCCATTTCTTTTCACCTGAAAAATCAATACCACAGATCTCCCATTGTAACAAGGCTTATCATAGTCCTGAGCCAAACCCTTGACGAAAAAATCCTTCTCGTGAAGCCAACAAAGCTATGATTTCAAATGTAGATTTTAACCTTGTACAATATTTACTACATACATATTTTCAGTAAAAGAAGAGAAAATATACAATGGAAAATACAAACATTACACAGAGAATTTTCCCCTGGAAATACAAACCGGGAAAACCAACATATTCTATATTCATTCATAGTGTTACATTGTTTACAATACAATATACATATAGGATCTAGCGGCATCCAAAACCATCACCCAATGATCTGGATTATAAAAAATTCCCAATTTCTTAACCGAAAATAGAAAACCATCAGCAAAGAAACTATGTGCCGAAAAACAACCAAAATATGTGACACATTTCCCCGAAACCCCTGTGTGCCCGACACAACACAGACACTGCATCTCCTGCAAAGAATATAACACATACTCAGCATGATTGTAACGACCTCCTCGCTATGCCAACAAACATATTATAACAAGTGAATTTTTTTTTGCGTGTGCGTGTGTACAAGGGTAACAAGACATTATACTCTATGTCAGCCCATGATGACGCATCATGATGCATGCAACTGTGATATCAACATAAAGATCTAATACGCACATCAACATCTGCCAGTAAAGAACAACAATCAACTAACCAAATAAAAAGACTGCCTACCCACCCGTCCTACCCTGCAATGGTTAGGACCTCCAAGACACATAAGAAATTCTCAAGCCTAGGTTTCTGTCGATTTTAACCATTTACAGTTTCAGGGTTGGTGACTATTCTAAGGAACATGGAGGTGTCTACATCCCGCTCGACACAAGCAGACCAAGCACACAAAAATTTACAACCCAGTACAACATTACTTAAACAAGGGGCTACAATCTATATGCGTATTAAGGCCATTCCATTGCACAACTTTAGATCATAATTCGTCATCAAGGTACCCTCTAAAACAACATTCAAGGGACCTTATTATATAAGTCTAAACTTTGTCTGGTTTAACATTTAACAAGGAAATTAGTCATTAATTATAATCGTAAATATAATGAATAGTCATAATTGTTAGTTAACACAATAATTAACATTTAATATTTAATTATAGATCAATAATTAAAGAAATATCATAAAATCATTTGACGCAAACATTGTAAAATTTACATCAACATTCATTCAATGATCTAAACTTATAATTCGATAGACAATAATTAGGAACCAATAATTGTCTCAACAATGCAATGATCATAAATCCCTAATTAACGCAATATTCAAAATCTTTTATCGCAAGCATATAAATTAATATTAACATTAACTCAATGATCTAAATTTATAATCGATAGCCAGTAATTGAGAACCAATAATCAACGCAACATCCAAAAGAAGAGTAATGATTTCATGGTGCAAAAACTATAACTTTATTCAACAAGCATCACCTCTTTTCATGGTGCCTACTAATTATTAGTTCCCTTCAAGGCACATGGACTCACCATCATAACATCAATTGCAGGTATGCAAATTTTTGGAAATAAATAATGCTTGAAAATAAATTTTTTGCTTAAGAGCTTACCCAATTTGTTGTAATTACCATAAACATTTTAGCATCAATACTATCTATAAATAATTATCCTCTCTATCTACTAGCCCTTAGCCTTAATTGAGGCATTGTCTAATTAAAGTAGCTTGTTTTTATTACATACTAACTGAAATAAAGTAATTGCTTGTTAGGAAATGTTAACTGAAAGGTAAGTTGCCTTTATTAAAATAAAGTAGATTGCCCTTTTTAAATACTAACGAAATAAAGTAGTTGTTTCCATGGATATTAACTGGAAAATAGATTGCTTTCATTTAAAATAAGGTAGATTACTATTGTAAATACTAACAAGTAAAGTAGTTGTTGTTATAAAGTAGAATGCTTGATTAACATAAAGTAGATTGTTGGCTAATGTTGTTATTGTTATCTTTAATAAGTCTCATCCGGTCAACATTTTCTGAGTTAAGTCACTCCTCTATCTCCTGTCCATTAGATTTAAGGCAACACTATCTAAGATAAAATAGGGGCTACTATTAGGTAATGAATACAACAATATTATGGCATTTAGTAACGAGACAAATAAAATCGATCCTATCAATTAATGTAACGTTGTCATCTCTTGTTCCAGTCGTTCCATCTCCTTCTTTTACTTATAAGGGTGGTTTAAAGGTGCATTGATGAGAGGTTGCGCCTGGGATCCATTGGGATGGTTGAGAATAGAAAGAATGGTTGAGTAAGGAGGAACACAATCCACCCAAACGCCCATAGTAATAGAAAACACCCAAAGTAATATATAAATGCCCACATTAATACAAAATGCCCATAGTCATATATAAAAGTGCCCACAGTCATATATAAATGCCCACAATAATATATAAACGCCCACATTAATACAAAACGCACACAGTCATATATAAAAATGCCCACAGTGATATATAAATTCCCATAGTAATATATAAACACTTGCAGTAATACAAAATGGCCACAGTAATACAAAATGCCCATAGTCATATATAAAAACACCCACAGTGATATATAAATGCCCACAATAATATATAAATGCCTACAGTAATACAAAACGCCCACATTAATTATGTGGTCGAAATCACATGCGTAATCCTTCCTTAGTTCGTAGAGAAACACAAACATAAAGTAGAGATATGTAACACCAAAATCGCAGAGATTGTGAGGTCGAGAATCGAGTGGGTTTCCTCCACTAAAATGCATGGAAATGGAAACATAAAAATGCAGACCAAAAAAACATAAGGCACAATTGTAGATCGCACAGAACCATGGAAGGTCGGAAATGCCGACGTCATAACATCTCTTTTATCCAATACCGACATGCAATAATAGAGTAAGAAGAAATATTTTTATAACTGTAACACAGTTACAATAGCCGAAGAACAGAAGGGAAAACCAATCGATCCGACGAGAACCCATGCAGAGTTAAGCCAAGTAGTTTTCATCTCACAAGCCAAGATAAAAATGTCGATAACAATCAGAGAGGGCCAAGGTCCTAATACCTTCTATCATGCAAAATGAAAAACATACCGTTGCCTGATCATCTGCTCCAGGTGACGTCCACGTGCTCCATGCAAATCCTTCTCACCGACCGTCGAGACTACACCAGTACCTCCCAGCCAATGCTAGGGGTACTATGCTTCCCCCTTAGCCCCCCAAGCCACAAAGGGGCCACACACTATCCAGATGATATGTCTAGCTCCCAGCTCGCCTCACAAGGCCGAGCTTCCATTCCTATCCGAGCTGGGAAATCCCAACTCTTCACAAGTAAATCAGTCAAGTCACTAATCCTGTAACGTAACGTTACGCTAACAGCCAATCCCCCTCTTCCTTATCCTCTCTCTCTTTTATAGAATTTTAGAACTTTCATTCTTTTCCTAATCTCATTAAATTTTAAGTTATAATAAAAATCTTTCAAAAATTCTCCTCTGTACAAGTGTCATCCATCCCCCACTTTCCTCCAATAAATATTTTCTTTAAATTAATAATTGTTTCATTTCTGTCACCCACCTAGAGTTGCTCCTAAATTTACTCTTATGTGTTCCTAGATTCCCTTACAGGTTTAAATACTTTCCCTAAAATGAAGTTGTTAATTTAGTTCAAATTAAAAGGTTCTTAATTGCAGATTCTTTACTATGTTGACCTCGCTTTTTACCATAAGTTCCCCTCTTTCCCTTATTATGTTTTCTCCATTCCTTAGTTTCCTAATTTTTATTATTCCCTTCTTTCCCCTTTTTACTAGAGCCAAAATGGCAGTTGCGGAAATTAACCCCTTTTCCTTTTTATTAATAATTTAATATTTTTTATACTTTCACAAGTTAAATAGTTAAATTCTTCTTTCCCCCCCCTTTTTTTTCCCACATATTTTATTTAACTTCTTACTCTCTTCATTTTACCCAAAAATTCATGAAGTCCACAATTATTACTTAAGTGGTTTTTATTTTAAACTTTATTATTTTTTTTTGGAGAGATAATTTCTTACGGGTAGACAAAATTTTACCCCTAGCGAAATTTTAGACTTAGGACTTAGATTATGAACTAGTCGACATTTTAATTAGGGAATTTGTTTTTAAATTTCTTAATGAGATATTAGTCTTAGGGCCTTCTAGGTTTGTTCCTTTAACATCATCAACACGATGTGCCCTTCAGGATGCACTACGTGCTCCAAGGGTGTCACTCACCTCTAGTGTTTCTTTTGTGCGATGTGCCCTTCAGGACGCACCACATGCTCCAAGGATGCCACTCACCTTTAGTGTTTCTTTTGCGCAACGTGCCCTTCAGGACGCACCATGTGATCCAAGGGTGCCACTCGCCTCTTGACTGATTGGTAGACATCAATAACCCCTGGAGTCAACACTCCTCCAGGTGAACTTGTGGGAGTCTAAGGGCTTGTAAGGAATAAGTCCCTCGTCTTATTGCGTGCTCCTTAGAATCATTGCGAGCGATTTTCGCAGTCTTCCCTCAGAGCATCATGGGTCCTCTCGAACTAGGTAATCATTAACCTACAGTTCGAGCCACGATGGGAGTGCTAGTAGGTTGTGGCAGGGCTATTGTCCACACCTCTCCCTCAACCTCTCTGGTAGTCGTGTGTGGCCCCTTTACTCCATATGTGAGTCTGGTCGGCAAGCTATCGTCAGCCTGCATCATCAACAGTCATGTCAGAACATTTCCACATCATATCATCTAATCAAATGCACTAAGATCATAGTAAAAAAACAAACCCCAATAGCACACTCCCTGACTCGATACAGATTCCATGGGTTATGTCGATGCCTCTGCATCCTCAAGGTCCAACATTCTGCACAATCAGTAAAACCAAGTCAATAGCACCTGTCTCTATCAATGCATTAAAACATCATCTCATCTATTATAATGCATTATAATCAAGGACAAATGTTTTAATATCATAATAGTCCAGGTCACTTGTGAGAAAGTGTCCTCAAAGAATAAGTTTTCTCAGTGCGCCAGAGAGGGATGTTACATGCGCCCCCTCTTGGTCTAAATTTTGTCCCAAAGTTTCATAGTATAAGTGCCGAAATAAGTGTATCATAGTATCATAAGTCTATATATCAAACAAAAATGGAAACTATTGGTGCATATCATATGCGTCCTCCTAGGTCGTCGAGTGTAGACTATAATTGTCCCACTGGACCTTAACCTGATCTATTGGTCAACGTCGTAACTATCAAACACGATGATATAAGATGCGGACCGACTCAGCCATGAGCACTCCCTTGTATGATACTTGCAAGGAACTCAGGTCAATCACATGTGTAGGATCACTATTATAATGTCTCAAAACAGATACATGAAAAACATCGTGCATACACCTCAAAGAATCAGGCAAGGCTAGTCGATAGGCCACAGGCCCCCTTCTCTCCACAATATCGAAAGGTCCCACGAACCTAGGAGAGAGTTTAGATCCCTTTTAAAACTTGATTGAACTCTTATGTAGTTTAACTCGCAACAAGACTTGATCGTCGACCTCGTAACTACGGTCGACTCGGTGCGCATCAACATAACTCTTATGTCGATCTTGCACTTCTTTAATCAATTGTCTTATGGTTTTCGTTTTCTCTTCCATTTATTGGATCACTTTTGGTCCCACCAGGACCCTATCCTCAAGCCAATCCCAACTCAAGGGCATCTGACATAGTCGCCCATAAAGAAACTTTAAAGGTTCCATCTTAATGGTGCTCTGGTAACTGTTGTTGTAAGCGAACTCCACTACTGGCAAGAATTCCTCCCAACGCTTTTGTTGGTCCATCACGTACATGCGCAACATGTCCTCCAAGGTTTGGTTCATTCGCTTAATCTGTCCGTCAATCTCTGGGTGATACGCAGTACTAAAGTTAAGTTGGGTTCCCGAGGCCTCTTGGAACTCGTCAAAAATCATCCAGTAAACACCGGTCCTCGATCGGATATAATCCTCTTAGGCACGCCATGCTGCCTCACAATATCATTGATGAAAACTCTAGCTATGCCAGGCGCCTGATATGTAATACGCACAGGAATAAAGTGAGCACTCTTCGTGAGTGTGTCTACTACTACAAAAATCAAGTCATATGTCCTTGTCGTCAATGGAAATCCAACAATAAAATCCATCAAAATAACCTCTCATTTCGATTCCGAAATGTCATGTGGTGGTAGTAATCCTGTTGGGTGTCTATGTTCAACCTTTACCTGCTGGCACTCCAGACATCTGGCCACATAGTTGACTATGTCGACCTTCATTCCCTTCCAGAAGAATAAGGGTTTAAGGTCTACCTTCATCTTCGTGACTCCTGGGTGAGCCATGTAAATTTCTCTATGAGCCTTTCTTAGGATCAACATCCTCAACTCATCGTTTGGTGGTACTTAAATCAAAATTCTAAACTTGAATAACCCATCGCTATCAAATGAAAATCCCTCATATCGTGGTACAATCATGGTGTTTTGTTCGATAAAACCCTCGACCTCTTTGTACCAGTCATCGTCATGTTGTAAAGTGAGAATCTTCTCACATATATTCGTTTGAAGAGGCAAAACCGAAAATATGCGTGGCCTCCAACTCAAAGCATCCGCTACTTGGTTCACTGTTCCCTTTATGTAAGTAATCTCAAAGTCATACTCACTAAGCAATTCTGACCAACGTCGTTGTCGCGCATTCAGGTCGCTTTGCGTAAAAAAGTGTTGTAGTCCACAATGATCAGTGTTTAGTTCAAATTTTCATCCAACAAGGCAGTGTCTCCAAACCTTCAAGGCATATAGGATGGCTAATAAATCCAAATCATGTATTGTGTAGTTCTCCTCATGCCTTCTCAGTTTCCTCAAAATGTAAGCAATCACTCGTCCGTATTGCATCAAGACTCCGCCTAAACCTTCCTTGGATGCATATGTGCATACCAAGAAGTCCGCATCAATGTCAGGGACCTTTAGTATCAGCATTGTCGTCCACAACTCTTTGAGCCTCTGAAATGCTTCCGTTCATTTCTCAGTACAAACAAACTTCTTGTTTTTCTTCTGCAATTTTGTGATCGGATTTGCTTTCGAAAATCCCTTGACAAACCATTGATAGTATCCTTCTAAACCCATAAAGCTACGCACTTCTATGACATTCGTCAGCGCAGGCCATTCCATAATATCCTCAACCTTGGATGGATCCATGGTGATGCCTTCGTCGAAGATGAGATGCCCTAAGTAGTGAATCTTCGATTGATAAAGAGAGAATTTGGACAATTTCCCATACAGTTTGTGCGCTCGCAGACACTGTAGTACCAAGAACAAGTTCTCGTCATGCTCCTATGTCGTATGAGAGTAAATCAAAATATCGTCAATGAACAATTGGATGAACTTGTCCAAGTACTCGCGGAACACCCCATTCATCAAACTCAAAAATACTCCTGGGGTGTTTGTCAGTCCAAACGGTAAAATAGTAAACTCGTAATGTCCAAACCTCGTCTCAAAAGCGGTCTTAGGGACGTCATCCTCCTTGATCCATAACTGGTGATACCCTTATCACAAATCAATCTTGCAGAACATCGTCGCACCCTTCATTTGATCGAACAGATCATCAATTCTAGGCAAGGGATAATGATTCTTGATCGTGGCCTTGTTCAGTTGACGGTATTCAATGCAAAGCCTCCATGATCTGTCCTTCTTTTGTATGAAAATAACCGGTGCACTCCATGGTGACACACTAGGACGTATCAGTCCCAGGTCCAGCAACTCCTTCCGTTGCATTTTCAACTCTTGCAACTCTGGGTTCGACATCTGATAATGCGTTCTTGCTTTCAGTTCGGTCCCCGGTTTCAGGTCTATGGTAAACTCCAATTCCCTTTATGGTGGCATCCCAGGTAACTCCTCTAGAAATACGTCCACAAACTCTCTCACCACAGGAAGGTGCTCAAGACCTTCTGCTACTCCCTTCTCGTTTAACGCAAGGATCACATAAATCTTGCACCCCTTGCGCATACTCTTACGTAACTGTAAGGAAGAGACAAACCTCAGGGAAACTCTGTGGTTCCATCCTACAATCACATGTCTCTGTCCCTCGTCATCGATCAAGATCAACCATTTCATCTTACAGTTGAGTATCGCCTCATGTGATTCCAACCAATCCATACCAATTACGACATCATAAGATCCTAAGATCGTGACGTACAAGTTGGCCCTCATGACAAACTCTCCCAGGTTAAGGGCACAACCCGTAACCTTTCCTCCAACCTTTTGTTTGGCTCTTGAGGCCATCTCCACGAAGCTAAACTCATCATGTTTGACTGCCTTTACCTTAATCCTTTTTAGCGCTGCACCAGAAACAAAACTCTTGGTATCACCGACATCTATCAAAATACTAAGTGTCTAGTCAGGGACAGTACCTGTCGTCTCGAGCACAGTCGACTGGTGCTCTGCCTAGTGGTTATTCACCACTACATGAATCCAATGGGCCTTGCCCATATCTCCCACTGTAGTGGGTCTGACTGATTCTGACGGTCTGGTCCTCTCCATAGGAGAGTCGCACTGGTAGTGTGGCTCCCCACATGTCCAACACCCCTTCTTCGGCCCAATAGTCCTGGTACCCAAAGTAGAAGATGACGACCCACCGGCCTGGACCCTTAGTCTGTTCTACTGAACAGGCCTAAACTGTTGCTGCTGCAGGCAACGTTGTTGCTGATGCGGTGGTCCTCGATAAGGTGTCCGCTGCTGAGGCGGTGGTCATCGGGGTGTAGTAAAAGTGGATTCCCTCTGGAAGCCATGATATCCTGGCGTAATTCTCGCTAATGTCTGGTGTTGTTGTGTTCCATATG
The DNA here is from genome assembly GCA_009831015.1 of Picea engelmannii. Lineage (NCBI taxonomy): Eukaryota > Viridiplantae > Streptophyta > Pinopsida > Pinales > Pinaceae > Picea > Picea engelmannii. The sequence continues at coordinate 76,370 of ML810316.1, forward strand.
AACTCTGCCCTACTGGTCTCACTGGAATCCTAGTCTGACCCCCACTAATAACCTCCTCCTTTGCTATGAGGGCCTTCTGGATGGCATCGTGCAAGGTTCGAGGCATCAAAACCCTAACCTTTGCACAAAGGCTACCGTTAAGGCCAAAAACAAACCTGTTGACCTTAAGTTTCTCAATGTTAAGGTGCAGAGCATATCAGAGAAGCTCCATAAAATGTGCCTCATACTCGGGCACCATACGACCTCCCTGTCATAAGGCGTTGAACTCATTGAGTTGATGCTCAGTGAATTCCTCTAAAAGGTACCTCTCTCGGAACCATTCCTTGAACAGTTCCCATAACACGTCTTCAATGACCATGTTCAGCTGCGGTAGGAGCATATTCCACCATAGAAGAGCGCTCCCCTTCAATTGAAAGACCTCCATGCAGACCTTCATGTTGGAGGTATAATCATGAAGTGCAAAGCACATCGTCATGTTCTCCAACCATGCCTTGGCGATTGCTCCGTTCGGTGCACCAAAGAACTCGAGAAATTTGACCTTCTCGAGTTCATGGTGAATTCTACCAGTAACGGTCGGTGTGCATGGCGAAACCTCAATGGGTGTCGATGCCTTGGCCTCATCTTTGTCCAAACGACTGATCAGTGCCTCGGACATGCGCTGAAAGGATCTCATCATTCCAATTATATCGCCAACTTCTATCTACTCCTACCCGATAACCTTCTCATCTCCCTGGGGGTTAGACCCCTTAGGTGTGGATGCTACTGGAGGCGTTGCGCCTCCTCCCCTAGCACCCCGTCGTCTGTCTCCACAGTGTCCTCTAACCATGATTACCTACACGCACACAAGTCAACTCAATTAGCAACAGTATATTCAAATCATAACAATGAAAGTATTAGTGATCCCAAGTCACGAGTTGAACCCACTCTGATACCATATGTAACGACCTCCTCGTTACACCAACAAACCTCTTATAACAAGTGAAAAAAAAAAATTGTGTGTGCGTGCGTACAAGGGTAACAAGATATTATACTCTACGTCGCCCCATGACGATGCATCATGACGCATGCAACTGTGATATCAACATAAAGATCTAATACACACATCAACATCTTCCAGTAAAGAACAACAATCAACCGACAAAATATAAAGACTGACTACTCGCCCTTCCTACCCTGCAATGGTTAGGACCTCCAAGACACATAAGAAATTCTCAAGCCCAGGTTCCCATCGATTTTAACCATTTGAGGTCTCAAGGCTAGCAATTGTTATGAGGAACATGGAGGTGTCTACATCCTACCTGACACAAGCAGACCAAGCACACAAAAATTTACATCCCAATACAACATTACTTAAATAAGGGGCTACAATCTATATGCGTCCTAAGGACATTCTATTGTGCAACTTTAGATCATAATTCGTCATCAAGGTACCCTCTAAAACAACATTCACGGGACCTTATTGTACAAGTCTGAACTTAGACTCGTTTAACATTTAACAAGGAAAGTAGTAATTAATTATAATCATAAATATAATGAATAGTTATAATTGTCAGTTAACACAATAATTAACATTTAATCTTTAATTATAGGTCAATAATTCACAAAATATCCTAAAATCATTTGACGCAAACATTGTAAAATTTACATCAACATTCATTCAATGATCTAAACATATAATTTGATAGACAATAATTAGGAACCAGTAATTGTCTCAACAACGCAATGATCATAAATCCCTAATTAACGCAATATTCAAAATCTTTTATCGCAAGAATATAAATTAATATTAACATTAACTCAATGATCTAAATTTATAATCGATAGCCAGTAATTGAGAACCAATAATCAACGCAACATCCAAAACAAGAGTAATGATTTCATGGTGCAAAAACTGTAACTTAATTCAACAAGCATCACCTCTTTTCATGGTGCCTACTAATTATTAGTTCCCTTCAAGGCACATGGACACACCATCATAACATCAATTGTAGGTATGCAAATTTTTGGAAATAAATAATGCTTGAAAATAAATTTTTTGCTTAAGAGCTTACCCAATTTTTTGTAATTACCATAAACATTTTAGCATCAATACTATCTATAAATAATTATCCTCTCTATCTACTAGCCCTTAGCCTTAATTGAGGCATTGACTAATTAAAGCAGCTTGCTTTTATTACATACTAACTAAAATAAAGTAATTGCTTGTTAGGAAATGTTAACTGAAAGGTAAGTTGCCTTTATTAAAATGAAGTGGATTGCCCTTTTTAAATACTAATGAAATAAAGTAGTTGTTGTCATGAATTTTAACTGGAAAATAGATTTCTTCCATTCAAAATAAGGTAGATTGCTATTGTAAATACTAACAAGTAAAGTAGTTGTTGTTATAATGTAGAATGCTTGATTAACATAAAGTAGACTGCTATAAATAGCCAATTAGGGTAGCTAGCTAATGTTGTTATTGCTATCTTTAATAAGTCTCATCCAGTCAACATTTTCTGAGTTAAGTCACTCCTCCATCTCCTGGCCATTATATTTAAAGCAACATTATCTAAGATAAAATAGGGGCTACTATTAGGTAATGAATACAACAATATTATAACATTTAGTAACGAGACAAATAAAATCGATCCTATCAATTAATGTAACGTTGTCATCTCTTATTCCAGTCATTTTGTCTCCTTCTTTTCCTTATAAGGGAGGTTTAAAGGTGCATTGATGAGAGGCTGTGCCTGGGATCCATTGGGATGGCTGAGAATAGCAAGAATGGTCGAGTAAGGAGGAACGCATTCCACCCAAATGCCCATAGTAATAGAAAACGCCCACAGAAATATATAAACGCCCACATTAATACAAAACACCCATAGTCATATATAAAAATGCCCATAGTAATATATAAATGCCCACAGTAATACATAAATGCCCACATTAATACAAAATCCTCACATTCATTAATAAAAATGCCCACAGTGATATATAAATGCCCACAGTAATATATAAACACCTACAGTAATACAAAACGCCCATAGTAATACAAAACGCCCACAGTCATATATAAAATTCCCACAGTGATATATAAACGCCCACAGTAATATATAAACACGTACAATAATACAAAACACCCACAATAATTATGTGGTCGAAATCGCGTGGGTAATCCTACCTTAGTTTGCAGAGAAACACAAACACAAAGCAAAGATATGTAACACCAAAATTACAGAGATTGTGAGGTCGAAAATTGAGTGGGTTTCCTCCACTGAAATGCATGGAAATGCAAACATAAAAATGCAGACCAAACAAACATAAGGCACAGATGTGGATTGCACAGAACCATGGAAGGTCAGCAACACCGAGGTCGTAAAATATTTTTTATCCAATACCAACATGCAACAATAGAGTAAGAAGAAATATTTTTATAACCGTAACATAATTACAATCACCGGAGAACAGAAGGGAAAACCAATTGATCCGATGAGAGCCCATGAAAAGTTAAGACAAGTAGTTTTCATCTCACAAGCCAAGAAAAAAATGATGATAACAATAAGAGAGGGCCAAGGTCCTAATACCTACTATCATGCAAAATGAAAAACATACCATTATCTGATCGCCTCCTCCGGGTTTCGTCTGCGTGCTCCGTGCAAATCTTGCTCCTCGACTGTCGAGACTACACCGGTACCTCCCAGCCAAGACTAGGGGTACCCTACTTCCCCCTTAACCCACCGAGCTGCAAAGGGGCCACACACTATCCAGATGGTACGTCTAGCTCCCAGCTCGCCTCGCAAGGACGAGCTACCACTCCTATCCGAGTTGGGAAATCCCAACTCCTCACAATTAAATTAGTCAAGTCACTAGTCCGGCAATGTAACGTTA
>ML810316.1:94441-112434 GCA_009831015.1 Picea engelmannii
CTTTCTTTTATTACATACTAACTGAAATAAAGTAATTGCGTGTTAGGAAATGTTAACTGAAAGGTAAGTTGCCTTTATTAAAATAAAGTGGATTGCCCTTTTTAAATACTAACGAAATAAAGTAGTTGTTGCCATGAATATTAACTGGAAAATAGAATGCTTTCATTTAAAATAGGGTATATTGCTATTGTAAATACTAACAAGTAAAGTAGTTGTTGTTATAAAGTAGAATGCTTGATTAACATAAAGTAGACTGCTATAAATGGCCAATTAGGGTAACTGGCTAATGCTATTATTGCTATCTTTAATAAGTATCATCCGATCAACATTTTCTGAGTTAAGTCACTACTCCATCTCCTGGCCATTAGATTTAAAGCAACATTATCTAAGATAAAATAGGGGTTGCTATTAGGTAATGAATACAACAATATTATGGCATTTAGTAACGAGACAAATTAAATCGATCCTATCAATTAATGTAACGTTGTCATCTCTTGTTCCAGTTGTTCCATCTCCTTCTTTTCCTTATAAGGGCGATTTAAAGGTGCATGGATGAGAGGCTACACCTGGGATCCATTGGGATGGCTGAGAATAGCAAGAGTGCCCGAGTAAGGAGGAACGCAGTCCACCCAAATGTCCATAGTAATAGAAAATGCCCACAGTAATATATAAATTCCCACATTAATACAAAACACCCACAGTCATATATAAAAATTCCCACAATGATATATAAACACCCACAGTAATATATAAACGCCCACATTAATACAAAATGCCCACAGTCATATATAAAAATTCCCACAGTCATATATAAACGCCCATAGTAATATATAAGCACCTACAGTAATAAAAAATGTCCACAATAATAGAAAATGCCCACAGTAATACAAAATACCCACAGTCATATATAAAAATTCCCACAGTCATATATAAACACCCACAATAATATATAAACGCCTGCAGTAATACAAAACGCCCATAATAATTATGTGGTTGAAATTGCATGGGTAATCCTTCCCCAGTTCGCAAAGAAACACAAACACAAAGCAGAGATATGTAACACCAAAATCCCAGAGATTGTGAGGTTGAAAATCGAGTGGGTTTCCTCCACTGAAATGCATGGAAATGTAAACATAAAAATGCAGACCAAACAAATGTAAGGCACAGCTGTAGATCGCACAAAACCATGGAAGGTCGGCAATGCCAAGGTCATAAAATATCTTTTATCCAATACCGACATGCAACAACAGAGTAAGAAGAAATATTTTTAAAACCGTAACACAATTACAATCGCTGAATAACAGAAGGGAAAACCAATCGATCCGATGAGAACTCGTGCAGAGTTAAACCAAGTAGTTTTCATCTCACAAGCCAAGATAAAAATGATGATAACAATAAGAGAGGGCCAAGGTCCTAATACCTTGTATCATGCAAAATGAAAAACATACCATAGCCTGATCACCTGCTCCGGGTGACGTCCACGTGCTCCGTGAAAATCCTGCTCGTCGACCGTCAAGACTACACCGGTACCTCCTAGCCAATGCTAGGGGTACTCTTCTTCCCCCTTAGCCCACTGAGCCGCAAAAGGGCCACACACTATCCAAATGGTACGTCTAGATCCCAGCTCGCCTCGCAAGGCCGAGCTACCACTCCTATCCGAGCTGGAAAATCCCATCTCCTCACAAGTAAATCAGTCAAGTCACTAATTCGGCAGTGTAACGTTATGCTAACAGCCTATCCCCCTCTTCCTTATCCTCTCTCTCTATTATAGAATTTTATAACTTCCATTCTTTCCCTAATCTCATTAAATTTTAAGTTTTAATAAAAATCTTTCAAAAATTCTCCTTCGTACAAGTGTCATCCATCCCCCACTTTACTCCAATAAATATTTTCTTTAAATTAATAATTGTTTCATTTCCCTCACCCACCTCGAGTTGCTCCTAAATTTACTCCTAGGTGTTCCTAGATTCCCTTACAAGTTTAAATACTTTCCCTAAAATGAAGTTGCTAATTTAGTTCAAATTAGAAGATTCTTAATTGCAGATTCTTTACTATGTTGACCTCGCTTTTTACCATAAGTTCCCCTCTTTCCCTTATTATGTTATCTCCATTGCTTAGTTTCCTAATTTTTATTATTCCCTTATTTCCCATTTTTACTAGAGCCAAAATGGCAGTTGCGCAAATTAACCCCTTTTCCTTTTTATTAATAATTTAATATCTTTTACACTTTCACAAGTTATATAGTTAAATTCTTCTTTACCCCTTTTTTTTTCCACATATTTTATTTAAGTTCTTACTCTCTTCATTTTACCCAAAAATTCATGAAGTCCACAATCATTACTTAAGTGGTTTTTACTGTAAACTTTATTATTATTATTATTATTATTATTTAGAGAGATAATTTCTTACGGGTAGAAAAAAATTTACCCCTAGCGAAGTTTTAGACTTAGGACTTAGATTCTGAACTAGGTGACATTTTAATTAGGGAAGTTGTTTTAAAATTTCTTAATGAGATATTAGTCTTAGGGCCTTCTAGGATCCTTCCTTTAACATCATCAACGTGACGTGCCCTTCAGGACGCACTACATGATCCGAGGGTGCCACTCGCCTCTAGTGTTTCTTTTGTGCGACGTGCCCTTTAGGACAGACCACGTGCTCCAAGGGTGCCACTCACCTCTAGTGTTTCTTTTGTGCGACATGACCTTCAAGATGCACCACGTGCTCCAAGGTTTCCACTCACCTCTTGACTGATTGGTAGACATCAATAACCCCTGGAGTCAACACTACGCCAGGTGAACTTGTGGGAGACTAAGTGCTTCTAAGGAGTAATGCCCCTGCCTTATTGCGCACCCCTTAGAATCATCGCGAGTGACTGTCGCAGTCTGCCCTCGTGACATCATGGGTCCTCTCGAACTAGGTAATCATTAACCTATAGTTCGAGCCATGACGAGAGTGCTAGTAGGCTGTAGCAGGGTTGTTGTCCACACCTCTCCCTCAACCTCTTTGGTAGTCGTGTGTGGCCCCTTTACTCCATATGTGAGTCTGGTCGACAAGATATCATCAACCTACATCATCAACAATCGTATCAGAACATGTCCACATCATATCATCTAATGAAATGCACTAAAATTACAGTAAACAATCAAACCCCAATAGCACACTCCCTCACTCGATCCGGAGTCCAAGGGTTTCGTCGATGCCTCTACATCCTCAAGTTCCAAAACCCTACACACTCAATAAAATCAATTCAATAGAACATGTCTCTCTCAATGGAGTAAAACATCATGTCATATATCATAATGCATCATAATCAAGGACAAATGTTTTAATATCATAATAGTTTGGGTCACTTGCGAACAAGTGTCCTCAAAGAATAAGTTTTCTCAGTGCGCCAAAGCGGGATGTTACAATGATTGAGATCTAAAAATTGTAAAATTTCAGTGACAACAATAAAATCCAGAGAGAGAACAACAATATTTGATCTAGTCAAGATGATAAGGAGAGATCTATGTTGTCGTTACCACATGCATCCTCATCGACGACCAATGTGGGAAAAGGAAGTTTCTCTAGGTAATTTCCAATGACGAACTGGCACAAGAGTTGAAGAGAATGATTGAGTCATTCCTAATACGAGCTTATTTTATGCCATCAATCTATGGAAGACGATGAGGATGTCATGATGACGTGGCCTACCAACTCGAGATTCAATGTGTAAAAGGTGGTGACAATTGTTACCAGAGGATTGGCCAAAGGGAAGAAATTGGGTCTCATTAGTTGAGGAGGTTCTTCAAACTTTCATTCTTAGCAATGGTTGTTGAAATATTGAGTTTTCTTTTTTATTGATGTGAAACCTTGAAGTAAGTTCGGTATCAAATTCTTGTATCCCCGATGGTATATTCATGGAACCCATAATTCATCGAGGAATAAAGACATGAAGGTTATTGTATTTGCAGGTAAGACTATCATAGATGGATAGTACGCATCATGTTGTTTCATGTGATAGGTGGTACGTCATGTGGCTCCTTCTAGTTGAGGACATATGGCTTTGTAAATATTGGAGGACCCTCAAGAATAATCTAGAAACTCCTAGAAGGTAAAAAATAAGTCAATTAGTCTAGAAGCCTCTAGAAACTATTCAAAAAGTTTGCTAGTCAAAGTGGTTATAGCAAGAAGTTAATTATGGGTAAAGTGGTTGTAACAAAGAAATTATGAGTTTACTAATTATGGGTAAAGTAGTTGCAAGAAGAATGTGAGTTATCCCTAAAAGAAGGAAAATGGGTAAAACAGTTACAAGATAACACATAAAGGAAGGCACTTGGAAAGTATAAATAAGAGATGAAGAGACTACCATTAACACCTATTGCACACATTGAATATCTATGTTGTGAAAGGTTTTCGGAAGTAAATTTATTAAAAAATATGAGGTAACACAAATCTAAGGCAATGAAGGAGAAGCAACGGCAAATTGTTTTGACTACAGAGGAGAGTGAGGGTTTTGGTGAAAAAACCATGATTTAGCTGGTCCCCATGGGTCAAGCTTCTAGTGTCTCGAGAGGCAGTCCCATGGGTTTCATAAGGCTCTTCACATGAGGCCTCGCTAGAAAACATGCTTCGTCTGATGAGGCAAATCCAGATTTGAAGGGTGAGGTTTGCATCAATATGCAGTAGTTGAGGAGAGCCTACAAGAATGTGTGGCAGGTTTCAAGTACAACAAATTCATCTACAAAAGTAAAAGGTATTATTATATCCTTGTTTGAGTTTGTATATTTGACTATGTTTAATTTAATGAAAATGAAAAACCACTGACTAAGAAGGAACAACCTTGAAAATATTGTCCATGATACACCAGAGGAAGTTGACGAAGCAGGGATTGATTGAATGGTTGAGTGCAGAAGAAGTTGAACTACATTAGTAAGGAAAACATGAATCTTTTCTAACAAGATTACTTATATTTTCTAAGCATAATCATACACCTTCAACGTACCAGACTTTCACAGAGCCATGTGACCAATAAAAGAAGTCGCAGGGACAATTGGAATATTTGGTGATTATTGGAATTTGGTCGCTTGAAGAGGGAAAGGGCCAATTAAATGAATTGACAATAGGATTCTATCGATATTCCTATTTATAATGAGAACCATATACTCTAGGTGGCATTTTAAGGAAGCCATGATAGTCCTGGGGGACTGGAAAGAATGAGTAAAAAGGTGGAAAAACGCCACAAAAAGGATATAAAACAATAGAATAATAAGAAAATTGCACAGAGAGTGGAAAAAAGAAGAGCGCACATGAGGTTGCACACACAGAAAATAGAATGATTTGGACAACAAGTAGATCATGCAAGTACTGAGAACTCATGGGATGAGAAATCAAACACGCAGAGATATTCAGGAACATTGACTGAAGAGAGAGGAGAATAAGATATTTCCATGAAGAAAATAGGAAGCTTGTCTAAGTTGTTGATGATCACCCTAAATAGAGAAGACCTATATCATGAATTGAAGCAACAATGGGCTACAAGTTGCTTCTTACTAGAAAAAAAACTGACATTGGTAAGGGGAGGTCATTGAGGGACTGTTTACAAGAGAAGGGACTCCCTTGTGTAGAGGAAAACAAATTGAGAATCCACCTGATAAAACTGTAGATACCTTGAGTTTAGTGGGAAGTGGGAAACTTCTGATGTGTCAGAGGGGAGAAGAAGAGTAGCCTTCCTGAATCTTCATAATCCTAAAACCCAATTGAATCAACTTTCCTTGGTGGTATCATGGCTTGGAATGAGGGAGACACATTGTTGGAAGACAGTCTATAGTAATGCATAAGGTTGGAAGGAAAGGATTCATCTCTTAGTCATTTGGCGTTGGAAAATTTCCTTATCATATAGGTGTTTAACTTAGCTTGTTGAAATTGAATATAAATCATCTGTGTATGAAAATTCCTAATACAATGGGAATGTAAATGATTACACATGATTATGTGAAATCTTTGAGAAATTGGTTATCTTACCATGACACTAAATTTATGTGGGAAACTATGAAAATGAACTAGTGTGTATTGTTGTGTCCCCAAACTTGACCTTGTGGTGATAGAGGAAAGTTTGAAGGACATGGAAACAAACATCATTCAACTAGTCATGGGGTTTCCTATAACCAAAGAAATTCCGTATAAGAAAGGAAGGACCCTAAATCGTGACAAAAACCCCATTCTGTCATGGATTGTTTGGAATATCTGCAAGGGTCTTATGCATTCATGAGGTTGAGAGACCATAAATGGTCAATGAGTGTTTATCGACCTTCAAATATTTGGAACAAACTTGGGATAACTAGTTGAGAAACTGTGAGATGACTGAGAATAAATTATGATCGTCGATTTGGTGGGATGAGTGAATATCAACCATTCATTGACAAATATCTACCATTTGGAATGATCGAGAGCCGTGACTTGTAAAAGTTTTGTGATGACAATAAAAGTCACAGAGAGAATGAAAACTATTCATCTAGTAAAGACGATAAGGATATATATATGTTGTCACTGTTATGTGCATCCTCGTCGGCAATGGAAGTGAGAAGAGGAAGTTTCTCAAGGTAACTGTCAATGATGAAGTGGCACAAGAGTTGACGAGAATGACTGATTCATGCCTAATTTGAGCATATTATCCATCGTCGATCTCTAGAAAATAAAACTTAAGCTACGAAGGAGGATGAGGATGTATTTATGATGCGACCTGCCAACTCAAGATTCCATGTGTAAAAGGTGGTGACAACTATTACCATAGGATTGGACGATGGGATGAAAGTAGGTCCCATTAGGCAAAGAGGTTCTTCAAACCTTCATTTTCAGTAATGTTTGTTGAAATATTAAGTTGGTTTTTATTGATGTCAACCCTTGAAGTAAGTCAGGTAGAAAATTCATATAGCCTCGATGGTATAGTCATCGAACCCACAATTGATCGAGAAATAAATACATGAAGGTCAATGTATTTGCAGGTAAGACTATCATAGATGGATAGTACACATCATGTTTTTTCTGGTGATAGGTGGTATGTCACATGGCTCCTTACAATTGAGGAGATATGGATTTGTAAATCTTGGAGGAGCCTCAATAATAATCTAGATATTCCTAGAAGGTCAACAATAAGTCAATTGGTCTAGAATCCTATGGAAAGCCTTCAAGAAGTTTGTTATTCAAACTAGTTGCACCGAGATTTTAATTATGGGTAAAGTATTTGTAACAAAGAAATGATGATTTTACTAATTACGAGTAAATTAGTTGCAACAAGAATGTGGGTTATTGATAAAATAATGAAAATGGGTAAAACAATTACATGAAAACCACAAAAGGAAGGCACTTGGGATCTTTGTTAACCCATGAAATTAGGTTCATTAAAAATGAAGAATCTTTGGAGAATGAATTTGAGTATTACGCCCCCATAAGAAGAGGAAAAGGTCTAGGGAATATAAGCAGAGGCATACGAGGCAAAGTTCTCTCTCAAACAAGAGAGATATCAACTTCAGAATTTTCAAAACAGAGTGAACATTGAACAACTGGGAGAACCACAAAGACACTCTTAGAACCAAAGGGGGAGACGAAAAAATTTCAATTATCCAAGATGGAATGACAAATCAAGTATCTAATGCTATTATTGCAAGAACTTTGGTCACTATGAAAGTGAATTAAGAAAGAAGCAAGAAGATATGAATAGAGGAAGATCAAATGTTACCAACATTGAAGAAGGAACATCTGAATCAATGTTCTTTTCATGTCAATGTATAGAAGAAGAAAGCAACAATCATGATCTTTGGTTGTGACAAGTAACAAAGATTTGTTTTCTAGTTTAGATGTCCCTGGCGCATCTCAAAATAAATTGGGATTTGATCATCAAAATAAAGTCGTAGGAAAGGATATAATTTATGTATTAATGAATCAAGATGAAAAGAATGATATTCATGATGTTTATTATGTACCTCGTCTTCGACATAATTTAATGAGTGTAGGAAAGATGAATGAACATAGTTTTAAGGTCGTTTTTGAAGGTTCCATGTGTACAATCTTGGATAAACCACTTGGTAAGAAAATTGTATCCGCAATACAAATGACCAAAAATAGAATGTTCCCTTTGATATTGAGAAATGGAATTTTTTCACAGTCATATGCCCAAAATGTATTGAGCTAAGATGAGACTTGGATGTGACATATTCGATATGGTCACTTACCATTTAGCAGTCTTATTCTTTTACAAAAGGAGTTTATGGTCAAAGGTTTCCCCATTATAAAYGAACACAAAAGCTTCTGTGAGAGTTGTGTTTTGGCCAAACACCAAAGGGATAGTTTTCCCAATGCTTCTTACAAATCAAAAGAACACCTTGAACTGGTGCATACAAACCTTTGTAGTCTAATGAAAAATCATTCAATAGGAGGMAACTTTTATTTTCTAACATTCATTGATGATTTTTGTAGGAAATCATGGGTGTACTTTCTCAAGCACAAATCATAGACATTTGAAATACAAAGAATTTAAATACTTGATAGAGAAAYAGAGTGGTAAGTACATAAAAGTACTCAGATAGGATCGAGGAGGTGAGTATGACTCCAAGGAATTTGCAACATATTGCAGGAAACATGGAATCAAGAGACAATTTAACACAATATGCACTCCACAACAAAATGGAGTAGCTGAAAGGAAGGATCATGCAATAATGAATATGGATAGAAGTATGCTAAAGGCCAAGAATGTGTCAAATGAATACTAGGGTGAAGTAGTGGCATGCTCAATTTGTATTTTAAATATGTCACCAACCCAACAATCTAAAATATCAAGTCCCTCAAGAAACCTAGAGTGGTATGAAATCTAGCGTTTCTCATTTTAAAGTTTTTGGTTGTGTAGCCTATGCACATGTTCCTTAATAGTTGAGGAGAAAGATTCATCATATAAGTGAAAAATGTATATTTTTGGGATATAGTGAACAATATAAATCATATAGGCTACATAATCATATTACCAAGACGTTGATAGTAAGGAGAGATGTGAAATTCCAAGAAGATAAATATTGGGATAGCCAAACAAGTGAAATACTTGTAGAACAGATTCCTTCTATACAAGGAGATAAGTAGGTGGAAGCTATAGGACAACAAGATTCTCCACCAAGACTTCCAATATTGAAAGTACAGGTTCAAGGAGAAAAAACAGAGCATAGCTCTTCCTCTTCTTCTAACAATGATTCAAATACCACTATAGAAAACTTAAGGAACCAAAGAACAAGAAGCTTGAGACAAAGTTATGAGAAGAATGATAACATGGATCAACAGGAAAACCTTGAATTGATATATTATCAACCGATATATTTTGAAGAATCAATAAAGGAATAAAAGTGGGTTGATGCAATGAATGAAGAAACTAAATGAATTGAAACAATAAACACATGGGATCCTGTGGATCTTCCCACAGGGAAAAATAACACTGGACTTAAATGGGTGTATAAGGAAAAGTTCAATGAGAAAGGAAAAGTAGAGAAGTCCAAGGAAAGACTTGTAGAAAAGGGGTTTTCTAAACAACTTTGTATTGACTATGGATAAATTTTTTCTCCAATGGCACGTTTGGATACTATGAGAGCAATTTTGGCAGTTGCAGCTCAAAATGAATGGCCAGTTTATCAAATGGACGTTAAATCAGCCTTTCTAAATGAATTTTAAAAGGAATAAATTTATGTGGATCAACCACAGGATTTCATATCATAGGTAAAGAGTACAAAGTGTATATATTGAAGAAAGCATTATACGCTTTGAAGAAAGATCCAATAGCTTGATACAATCGCATTGATACTTATTTGTACAACAATGGGTTCAACATGAGCAAGAATGAGCCCACACTTTACACCAAAAGAGACCAGAGAGGTAATATTTTGACAGTTTGTCTCTATGTTGATGAAATGATTTATACAAGAAATTTGTTGTTGAATGGACTCAAAGAAACCATGCAAAGTGAATTTGAAATGACTAATCTTGGTCTCATGAAATATTTTCTAGGAATTGAAGTTGAGCGATTTGAAAAGGGAATTTTTATCTGTGAGTGAAAATATGCCACATATATTTTGAAATGGTTCAAAATGAACAAATGCAAGCTAAAAGATACACCAATTGCAACAGGTACAAAATTAAGTAAACAATATGAAGGAACAAAAAATGATTATACTCTATATACGAGGCTTATAGGAAGCCTCATGTACCCCACATATTAATTATGACTTAAGTTTAATTTCCATATTTAGGGAGAATCCCAAAATATCTCATCGAAAAGTTGCAAAAAGAATTTTGAGGTATATTGCAGGTACAACAGACTATGGAATTTGGTATTCTACTTCACAAGATGATTCACTTGATGGATATACAGATAGTTATTTTGCAGGTAGTGTTGATGATAGAAAAAGTAATCATGGGTATGCATTTATGTTTGGTAGTATGTGGCAGGAAATTTAGCAACATTTCATGCAATTTGCTTGAGAAGGATCCTTAGTGATATTGCACATGGAGAAAATGAGCCCACTCCTATATTTTGTGACAATAGTTCAACAATTGCATTATCTAAGAATCGCGTGTTTCACCGCAAGAGTAAACACATAGACAATCATTATGATTTCATCCACGACATTGTCAATGATGTTAGCATTATGTTACATTTTTTTGGTTCGAAAGAAAAATTAACAGATATCTTCACCAAGCCATAGGGAAGAAATACTTTTGAATTTCAGAGACAACACTTAGGCATAGTTTGTATTGATTTTTGTAATGGTCAAAATTGAAATTAAGGGGGAGTGTTAACTGGATTAATTCCTCCATTACTTGTTTGACAAAATATGATAGAGGATAAGCATCTTAAATTCACAGACAAGATAGGTAGGATTGCATTTACTAGGTAGGTGAAGGAAATTATAAACAAAGATATGAATCCTGAAGAAACTGTGAGAAAATATGCTCATCACAATTCATTATTGAAAGGAAAAATTGGTTACATTTATAGTTGTATAGCTCACCAATAAACTAGAAATCGAATCCTACAAGTATAGATCTAGAATTACTTATGATCTAAAATTAAACTCTAGTAAAATAAACTCTCGAACAAATATCTAACAACATAGAAGTTTTGAAATTATTATAACATCCCTCTTTAATGGAGAAACAAATTTTATACAACACCTAAATTGGTTCTAGAAACTTCAAACTTGAGTTTACCGAGAGGTTTGGTAAATATATCATCCACAATATCATTGGTATTACAAAATATCAAACCAATTCTCTTTGATTCAATCTTCTCTCTCACAAAGTGATGTTGTAGCTCGATATGTTTTGATCTTGAATGATATATTGGATTGTGTGACAATTTGATACCACTTTGATTGTCATAGTTGATGCTTGTTGGATCATTGTTCTTCTCTTCAACATCTAGAAGAATTCTCGGCAACCAAACAACTTCACAGGTAGCACTGGTCAAGGCTTTATACTCATATTACATTGACGACAAAGAAACAGTAGGTTGCTTCTTGCTAATCCACGATAAAACCCATGATACTATATGAAATGAAACTCCTGAGGTAGATAATATATCATCAGTATTTCCTACCCAATCAAAAAAAAAAAAAAACTATTAGATCAACATTAAATTCATCAGTATACATAATACCAAAATTTATTGTTCCTTTCAAGTCTCGGAGTACTTTCTTTGTAGCTTTCCACTAACTCTCAAAATTCTTAGTCATGAACTAACTAAGGATTCTAACTGAGTATGCAATGTCTGGTCTTGTAGTGGCCAAGTAGTTCAGACTTCATGATGCAGGAGGATCGCTCAACCTCAACATTGCGCCAACATTCCATCACATCAACGTGCATTTTAGAGAAGGAGAGGCATTGACCCTCCCATTTTTCAATTTGAAATATGATCCTATATGGATTCATGTTGTAATATTGAGTGAAAACCAATCCATATCTCTGAATAGGAAGAAGATAAGGTCGCCTTTAATGGCTGACAGGTTGATGGATCTAGGTTCAGTTTAGACTAGATGGCCATTTATGAAAACTTCAATGTAATAGATGAGGTTAGGTGAGAGAGGACAAGCTCGGAGAGCCCCTCCTTGGTAAAGAGATCTTGTATCAAATTTCATTAGGAGACTTAGGAGGATTCAAAGAGAGATCTTTGTAGAGAGGTCTTAGAAGAAGTAGAAATCAGGATAGAGTTAGGTTAGGATAACTTGAGAGAACTAGGACTATGTTGTTGTCCAATGTTTGTAAACATCTGTATAGCCACACAAAGATAATAGAAAATAAGTTTTTCCTGCATATAGTGTGTTTATGTAATTGTGTTCATTATTTTTTTTTTATGTATTTCATGGTTTGAATGCGTAAACTGTTGAAGTATTGAATAAGTTTCAATTGTTTCTCTTCTTTGAGTTTTTGAGTGAAAGGAGTGCACATAGTCCGCAAGGAGTGTGTTGACAAAGGTGAGTTAACCTCAAAGAATCTTAGGAGAGATAGCATGAAAATTCATCAACAAAAGTGGAAGGAGTGCACAAAAATATTTCTATGTTGAGTTCATAAGGATACAAAGTTATTGAACACTTTGTAAGGAGAAGCTCTGCAAGGTGTGCATCGCGCAAGGAGAACACTAGGAGGGTGAGAAGAATTTATTTTCAAGAAAACCTTTGGATCTGAGTTTGATGAAATCCCAGAAACCCAAGGAGTGTGTGGGAGATCGAAATCTTCGAGGAGATCAAGCTCAGAAAGGATAACACAAGGAGTGTGTGGGAAGCGGACTTATTCTAAGTCCTAAATATCATAAGAGACAATGAGTTCAATAGCACAAGAGAGACCCATATAGTTGGGTTCACAATAGAAAGTTCAAAGGTTGAAGTCTTTGAAAACTAACAAAAAACATCCAAGGAGGAAGAAGTCAAAATATCGGGAGGATGAGAGACAAAAACTGATTGGTCGGTTGTGGAAGGGAGCCTGGACCATTAGAATTACATCTAGTTAATGAAGGAAGCGTAGAGGAGAGGAACAAACCCAATCCGTCGGATCTAAGCGTAGAGGAATAACAACCATTGGATCTGGAGGTAAGTGCACAAGACTTAACCCTTATGTGTGTAGGAGAGTGGACTCGTCAAAGTCCTGAAGTCCCGAAGTGAACAGGGACCTTCCATCGTTCAGGGCGACAAGTGGTGAAACATTTGAGTTTTTGGTGAAATCCATCTGGGAGGAACGCGTGCGTAGGATTTGAAACTCCCAAAACCCAAATACTTGAAGAGGATAGAGGTCGTTAGATCAAGGGGGAGACATGGGTCAAGAAATCATGTGTTTCGGGTGAAATCACTTTGGGAGAAATGAGTGCATAGGAGTTTGAAACACTCGAAGCCTAAAATTCCAAAGAGAAAAAGATCCAAAGCATTGAAGAGTCTAGAGTCGTCAATATGCAAGGGGACACTTGTCAATAGATCGTGCGCTCTAGGTAAATCGTAGTGGGATTTCAGTCGAAGAGTTGAGACTGCCTAAGCTCAAAGTGTCGAAGCCGCTTATGATTGTTTATCGTGCAAGAGAGTACGTGTCAATAGACGGTTGCTTTTGAGTGAAATCATTCAGGGGAGAGCAAGAAAAGAAGTGTCAAAGAGATGAGAGGAATATGGATTGTCAGATCCAGAAGGATACATGGTGACAGATCGTAGACTCCACGTGAAAACACTCCATGAGAATGCGAAGGATGAAAGTTTGAAATTGTCAAAGCCCAAACAAATCGAAGCTGCTGGGAGACATTGATATAGGTTGGACAAGTGTCACCCGATCATAAACTTCAGAGGATCGTACTCTGAGGTTTTGAGGACTTGTGTTTTGGAATATCCCGAAGTGTCGAAGCCTGAAATATCCATGGTTCGCTAATCCAAAGGAAAGTACATGGATCGTCGATCTGCAAGGTGATATGTGGAGGAAGGAGATTCACTCTATTGGATAATCGTTGGATCAGGGAAGACAGATGTCAAAAGATATTCCACTTCGGAAGATTGTCATACGGGAAAAGAAAAGTTCAAGAATTGAAACTCCCGAAGGCTGAAAAGCCAGAATCAACCATAATCATTGATTTCGAAGGGAGTTATTCGTTGAAAAATTGTGGATATATGGAATTGCGTGTTTGCGCAAGGACACAACCCAGGGCCATATGAAGAAGGGTCTATCGCTTGAACCTTACTATTTTGGAAGCACTCTGGAATAGCTCGTGTGTCTGATAGAACTTGCACACAGAAGGAAAATGGGCCTATGTATAATTGATTTGGGTTCAATCATGAGCCCGAAGAGTCAATTTGACTCAAAAATTAGAAATATCCTAGACCGGGAGGTCGCAGAACCCCAGGAGGGGAGGAGGGTTATGTCAGGTGGTATCAAAGCCAAATTTTCATCTTTATATTTTAGGCGAAAGAGAAGGAGGAAAATGTTGAATTTTGTTTGCGGATAGTAGACAAGAGGGAGACAGTGAAAGGGATGATCCAGTAACATTAGATGATATCAGAGGTTCAAATTTTCCTATAGAAAGAAGGCAAAAGGAAGGTAGAGTATTGATGCTCTGTGATAAGTTTTTTTCATGTGCACAACAACAAAAATTTAAACAACCAAGTGAGATGTAAAAGAAGATGGATATTCTCTCGGATGTAGAGTAATCCATAGACTTGCCAGGAGGGAAGATAGAAGGTTAAAATGGCTACTGAAGACCATGGGCATGGTTGAATAGAAGGCTGCAAGAAGAAATTCAATCCATAGATGGATCTGGAGCTCAATGAGATAAGATAAAAGATGAAAAAACTAGAATTGAGGATGCATCAAGAGGCAAAGATAGACTAGAGTTACGAATTTCCTATGATCAGGAAGGTGAAATGGCATGTTAAAAAGTTGTTTTCCAGAAATAAGCAACAAGAGTTGAGAAGGTTGCTGAGGGAATTAGAAAACATCAGTGACATAGAGGAGGAACAAATTCACATCTGTGAACCAGAAATTGAGAGACACCTTAGTGATAAGGAGGCAGTGAGATCAGAGGAAGATCTCATAAACTGCCATGTGGGCAGAAATGGACTTTCAAGTTTCCAGGTGGGCAATAGAAAGAGATCAGTGGAAGGTATCATATACTGCCACAGGAGCAGTGCTGAAATTTCATATTACCAGGTGGAAAATGAGATGGGATCGGTTGATCTCATATACTGCCAAGTGGGAAGAAGAGAAGTTGTGAATTGCCAGGTGGGCAAGGGAAGGAAGGTGAAACTGTCAAAAAGTCTCAGGATCTCAAGAGTGAGTTCATGTCAATAAGGAGTGTTTATAGGTGAGTATTCATGTGGATTTTCAGACCACATGAATGAATATGATGAGAAGTTAAACACTCTCACCATCAAAGAAGAGGATTAGAGGATCATTCTAATTATTCGAGGGATCAAGACATTCCTACCAAATAGCCAAGTGGACACTAGTGCACATGACGAAGGTGCAACAATAGGATAATAAATATAGAGAGAAGAAAGTATCAAAGAGGAAGAAATGGAGTAGACAACGATGTCTACCCCAGCAGAAGGATAAGAGCATTCGAAAAAATTGCTCAAAATTTTCAGCCAGGAAGCTGAACATGAGATGACTACGACATTGGAGCCTACAAAAAAAGAGGAAACTAACATTATGGATTTTGCATATCTGTATGAATAATTGGAAGCCCTAGAGAGAAGGGTAATGGTGCAAATCGTGCACATCCATCAGGTGAAGTTAGAAGCAGACGGAGAAGCATACCAACCAGAGGAACAACTGGAAGAAGTTGGACATGAACCAACGCGAGAGGAGCTGACAAAACATAGTTTTTCAGAGGAGGAAGCTGAGAAACAACTCGGTGATGAGACTACAGAACTGGAGCCTACAACATGGTGGAAATATAATGCCACAAAATAAGAAGAAAATGATATGGGGGATCAGGATGATCTACCCACTGATAAGGAAGACTTACCCAATGATAAGAAAATGATCTACCCACTGATAAGGGTGATAGAGGATATTAGGAATTTGATGTTGAGGTTAGTGCAAGAAGAATTTAGCAAAGGGAAGCTCAACAAGGGATAACCTGCAACAACAATAGGGAGGAAGAAGAAGAAGAACCAACAAAAACATCATCAACAATGACATAGCTGGAGAGGAGAAAGAGTACAACTCCAAGGAAGAGTTTTGGATCTAGGAGGATTTCAACACTGGTGATGAGGAACTCATGAGAAGGAGCTCATGATTTTCCCAGTAGTGGATTAAGATGGAGGAGCATCGCTCCACCTTAACAACGCACTGGCATTCCAGCACATCAACATGCATTTAAGAGAAGGAGAGACATTGACCCTCCCATTTTTAAATTTGAAATATGATCCTATAAGGATTCATGTTGTAAGATTGAGTGAAAACAAAGACATATATCTGAATAGGCTTAAGATAAGGTCATATTTAATGTCTGACAGGTTGATGGATCTAGGTTCAATTCAGACTAGATGGCCATTTATGAAAAATTCAATGTAATAGATGAGGTTAGGTGAGAGAGGACAAGCTCACAGAGCCCCTCCTTTGTAAAGAGATATTGTATCTGATTTCATAAGGATACTTAGGAGGATTCAGAGAGAGATGTTTGTAGAGAGGTATTAGAAGAAACAAAACTCAGGATAGAGTTAGGTTAGGAGAACTTGAGAGAACTGAGACTTTGTTGCAGTCCAGTTTTTGTAAACATCTCTATAGACACACAAAGATAATAGAAAAGATTTTTTTCCTGCATATAGTGTGTTTATGTAATTGTGTTCATTATTATGTTTTTATGTATTTCATGCTTTGAATGCGTAAACTGGTGAAGTATTGAATAAGTTTCAATTGTTTCTCTTCTTTGAGTTTTCGAGTGCAAGGAGTGCACATGTTAAGAACCAAATATCAATATAGCATAGAAAAACCTCAGAATAAGTACTCAACGCCTTGAAAAAGAGAGAAATTCAGATAATAATCCTCTTCGATGGGGAAACCTCATTATGCCCACACAAATGTACAATTACAAGATGATTCCAAATGAAAATGTATCATAGGTATATATAGGAGACTAGGAGGTATAATTACAACTAATGGAATAAAGACGACATAAATAAAATAACATTACTAATGTAATATGCCTCAATTAAGGGGTAATGGGCCATTATTTAGGGCTTAACATGCCCCTCCCGTTGAGACAAGTGTTGTCCGCAACACTTGAGTAACTCTAGATGCTTTTGTATAAAATACCCATCTTCCCAAGTGGAATCTTCAGCTGGTAGTTTCCTCCATTTAATGAGATACTCTGAAATGGATCTATTCCTCAGCTGGTGAATTCTTGTGTCAGTGATGGCTTTAGGCTCCGATATGATTTTTCCTTCCTCTTTAAGTTCTAGAAATATAATTTGAACTAGGATCTTGTCACCTATAACCTTCTTTAAGTATGAAACATGGAAAACTGGGTGTACTCGTGAATATGCAAGCAACTCCAATTTGTATGCCATAGTACCAATCTTTTGAAACACCTTATAAGGGACATAGTACTTTGGTGATAATTTCTTATCCTTCTTGGCTTTCTTGAGGGACATCTATTTGTATGGTTTTAGTCATAAAAACACCCAATATCCTACTTCAAAACTACTTTCACTATGATGTTGATCTTCTCATTGTTTCATGCGATTATGTGCCATGGTTAGGTTTTCCTTTAATATTTGGAGAACTTGTTGTTGATGCTCGATGTGATCTTCCACTACTTGAATCGTAGATTATTATTTTAGAGAAGAAGTGACGGAAGGAGGGTGGTATACATAGAGTGCCATAAATGGTGTCATTTTTGTTGGAGTATGAAAGAAAGTGTTTTACCACCATTCTTCCAAGGGTAACCATTTGAACCATTGTGTTTGTTTATCAAAGACAAAGCAATGAAGGTAGCCTTCCAAACATTT
>ML810316.1:124843-136488 GCA_009831015.1 Picea engelmannii
TTTTTTTTTAAAACCGCATTACTTTTCGAGATCATTAGTTTGAGTTTTTAAATCCACATTATCTGCATATTTAATATGGCTTCTACAAGTAATGTCTTGCTTACCAGAAACAACTACTTCTAATGGAAATCCCATATGAAAGATTTATTAAGAAGTAAAGGCTTGTATCAGATTACCTTGGGAAAGGAAACATCACCCACTGATGATGATAAGAAATCCAAATGGGATAATAGGAATGACGAAGCACGTGGACTAATCAGAATGTCCATCTCTCCTGATTTAAGGTACCACCTTCAAGGAATTGAGGACCCCAAAGAAGCTTGGAACATGATTGAATCTATGTTTGGTAAACTCAATATTATTTGAGCACAACAGTTAGAAAATCAAGTACTGACCTTGAGTCCAAGTGGTTTTTCTTTCCTTGGAGACTATCTATCTAAGTTTAAAACACTCAAAATTTTATGTTAAGAATGTAAGATAAAAATGGAGGAAGAGTGTTGCATATATCTTATTATTTCTAAGCTAGGTAGTGCATAGTCTGTGTTTGTATCTACCTTTTATGCCATGAGAGAGGCTCTAGGGAAAGATTATGAAAAACCCACTCTTGAGTCATTTTTTGCTTCTTTGATTAGAGAGGAAGATACTCTTGTACAACTTGGACTGATCAACACTGCAGGTACCTCCAACAAAGCCTTAGTTTCCCAGCAGAAAGATAAACCCAAGTATCCCAATAAGAAACATCCTCGCTACAACAAAAAACAACATAAGGGTCACAAACCCTCTCAATATAAAAGTAAGAATACTAACATACATTGCAACTTTTGTGATAAAGATGGTCATGATGAGTCCAAATGTTTCCAAAAGAAGTCAGCCTTAGAAGCAACGATGAAGAAGCACAACATCAGTATGGATTCTTCTTCTTCTTCTTCTTCTCATAGACATGCACTTTCTGCTTCTGGTTTGTCTTTCAATACACCTTGCACTACTACTTCTTCTTCTGATGAGTGGCTTATTGATTCAAGAACATCTTATCATATGGCTAAGGATAAAGCCATATTTTATGCTCCAAATGAATGTAACACCAAGAAAGTATTTGTTGGTGATGATAGATCTCTTAGTGTTGTAGGATCTGGAACAGTTCAGGTAGAAAATGGTCATTTCAATGATGTATTATATGTTCCAAATCTTTCTTGTAACCTTCTATCAGTATATGAAATCACTCATTTAGGTGAAGGTAAAACTATAGAGTTTTCACCTCACCAAGTTGTAATCAAGGATCTAAATGATCCTAAGCATGTTCTTACAACTGGAGTTACTGATGATATTACCAGGTTGTACAAATTTGACAACTTTGGGTCATCAACTTTTTCATTAGTTTTTGTTGCTCATAGCGATGACTTGAACAAACTTTGGCATGAGTGATTTGGTCATCTAAACTATCACTCATTGCAACAACTATGTAATCAATAGATGGTAACTGGTCTTCCTCTTGTTTCATGTAGAGATGGTGTTTGTTCCAGTTGTGTTCTTCGCAAACATAATCGGGACAGTTTTGGCAAACATGCCTCTTGGCATGCCTTGGGTCCTTTCCATCTTGTTCACAGTGATTTGTGTGGTCCACTTTCTTCTCCTTCTTTTTCTGGGTTCAAGTATTTCTTAACTTTCATTGATGACTTTTATAGACATACTTGGGTTTACATCTTAAAACTCAAGAGTGAAGCTTTTGACAAGTTTTTGGTTTGCAAGGCCCTTGTAGAAAAGCAATATGGACATCAAATTCAAAGGTTAAGAACAGATAATGGAGGTGAATATGTGAAAATTAATTTCACAAGCTACTGCACTACATAGGGAATCCAAATGCAACACACTATTCGATATACACCACAACAAAATGGTGTTGCTGAGAAAAAGAACCGCACATTAAAAGAAATGGCTAATTGTATGATCCAATCTAAGGGATTGAGTCTAAGGTATTGGGAGGAATCCATCAACTATGAAAATTACATAGTAAATCGTACTCCCACAAAGGCGCTTAAAAATATAACACTAGAAGAAGATTCGACTAAAATTAAACCGGATGTAAGTCACTTTCGTGTATTTCGAAGTACAACATGGACTCACATTCCTTATGAGAAAAGGAAAGCATTGTAGCCTAAAAGTGAGAAGTGTATATTTGTTGGTTATTTTGAAGATGTCAAAGGTTAAAGACTCCTTCAATCACATTGTAATGAAATTATTATTAGAAGAGATGTTAAATTTGATGAAAATCTCTTGGCCTGCGAGCCTAGTTCAATGATTGTGCCTTCTTCGGCCTACGAGTCATCATCGACATTTGTGCCTTCTTATGATCTATTTTCTTCTTCAGATGATGATAGTGAGGATGAAAATCCACCTCTGCCTTCTCACCCTCCTCTAGACGAGTCCTTTGAACCTGAACCAACACCAGCTCCACTGCTTCCTAGATGGGTCTGTTCAACACGAGAAGCAGTTGGTGATCTTGTCGTTGATCCTTCAGATCAGCGTCAGACACGTTCACAGTTCCAGCGAGGCTCTTCTCTTTTGGCTCAAGTTTCAGAAACTCATGATCCATAGACATTTGCAGAAGCTTCAGGTCATCCAGATTGGGATACAACAATGAATGAAGAGTATTGTTCTTTAATGGAAAATGATACTTGGGATCTTGTACCTCTTCCAAAAGGAAAAAAACTTGTTAGATGCAAATGGGTCTACAGAACTAAGTATGCATGAGATGGAAGTGTTGAAAGACACAAGGCTCGGTTAGTTGCCAAAGGATTTTCCCAAGTTGAAGGAATTGAATATAATGAAACCTTTGCCCCTGTAGAAAAAATGAAATCCATCCACCTTGTTCTTGCCTTTGTTGCCTCACATAAATGGGAGGTCCATGAGATGGATGTTAAATCCACCTTTTTGCATGGAGATTTGGAAGAAGAAATCTACATGGAGAAACCTCCTGGCTATGTCCAGACCAACTCTAGCCTTGTTTTTCGCCTCAAGAAATATCTTTATGGTCTCAAGCAAGCTCCCCGAGCTTGGTATGCCAAAATGGATAGCTTTCTTATTGCCACAGGACTCTCTAGTTTCCATTCTGATCCTAATGTCTATACCAAGAAAGTAGGAAGCCATCTCATAATCCTTATCCTTTATGTTTATGACCTTATCCTTAATGGTAGTGACTCAAAACTTTTAAACCATGTGAAAGCACGCCTTAAGAAGAAATTTGAAATGGTAGACTTAGGCGTTTACCACTATTTCCTTGGCCTCCATGTTTTGCAAACCAATGAAGGAATTTTTCTTTCCCAGTCTAAGTATGCTTGTGACCTTCTTCGTTGATTTCACATGGATGATTGTAAACCGACCCCTTCTCCCTTCCGATCTCGAGTTAAGCTTTCTACCACCTGTAATTCTCCTGAAGTTGATGCCACCCTGTACCGTTCGTTAGTTGGTAGCCTCTTATACTTGACTCATACCTGTCCTAATATTTCCTTTGTTGTTGGTCTTGTTGCCTAATATATGAAAACACCCCATGAAAGCCATTGGAAAGAAACTAAAAGGATACTTCACTATGTTCATGGTACAATTTAGTTCAGGATACATTACAGTTCAGGGGGACTCCTTTATTGGTTGGTTTCAGTGATTCAGATTGGGCTGGTGACCCTAATAATTGGAATTCTACTGCACGTTATGTTTTTAGCCTTGATTCAGGACCTGTCACTCGGGCCTATAAGAAACAATAGGCTATTTCACTTTCTTCAGCAGAAGCAGAGTACCGAGCAATGGTAAATGAAAGTCAGGAAGCCATGTGGCTTCGAAAGATCCTTTCAGAGTTTGGATTCCAGCACCAGCATCCGACCAACCTTTGGTGTGACAATAAGAGTGTGATCAAGCTCGCCAAATACCTAGTTCAACATCAGCATAGCAAACACATCGAGCTACACATGCACTTCATCAGAAAGCTAATTCATAATCAAGTTATTGAAGTGCTCTTTTCCCCTATAGAAGATCAAGTTCCAGACATTTTCACCAAGTCTCTTACAGAAGCAAAGTTTTCCAAACTTCGATCTATGTTAGGAGTTCAGAAAGTTGTCATTAAGGGGGGATAGGCTCTAATGCCTCCTTTCCTTATGCTATTGTGTCACTATTGTAAATCCTTCAATCCTATCCCAAGTTGTTCTTAAGGGGGATGTTAGTATATTTAGACACTTAGGAGTTAGTTAAGATCTACTTGGTCTAATATGTCATTTGGTAAAAGAGTGTTTCTTAGTGTGTTTCTTTAGTATGCATTAGTATGCATTTGTAATTAGGAAATCCGATGGTCACGATATGTTCCCAACATAGAGTGATTTGACAGTTCATACTCTCCTCAATCTTAATGGCCATTGATTTGTGGATTAACACTTCATTGGTCCATGATCTATATTTAAAGAGCATGGAGGGTTATTTGTCGATGATCGATTGTGAGAAACTCTCTTGTAAAATCTCTCTATAATGTTTTTCTTTGCATTAATAAACTGCTCCAAGTGGTCGGGTTGGCTGGGGCCGTGGATATTTCCCCGTAGGGGTTTTACCACACGAAAAAATCGGTGTGTTGATATTTGATCTGGTTATGTGAGTGGTTACTGAAGGTTTTCATCCTCTGTTGGAATACCTATGTTGTCAAACAACCATTTCTTTAGGGAAGACAGGTGTCAGAAGATTAGACACTCTAGAAGGATTGGCTCCAGAGATTTGCATTTGTTGAAATTTGAGAATACCGAATACCAAGTTCCTAAAATGAAGAGAGTCGTCGATGTGAAGGTGGATGCATGGCACTAGATATGGATCTCTAGAGGAAAGCGGAGGAAGAAAGGTCCAAAGATCCGAAGAAGAGATCTTGATCAACAATCGAGAAGGGAGTCAAAGTGTCGTTGATTTGGTTGGGGAGGCCAAATTTCTAAAGTGGAAACACAACCATTGATTCGGGAGGATACATGTCAATATATATTCCAATCCAGAAGATAACCAGTCAACAGTGGACAGGGTTTGAGAATTGAGATTCTCGAAGATTAGATTCACGAAGGAAATCCTAGTCATAGATTAAGGGGGACAAGTGTCGATAGATCTTTTACTCTAGAATATTATCACATAGGGAAAAACAAAAGTTTGATATTTGATATTCCTGAAGGTTGGATTCATGGAGGGGATCCTGGCCATAAATTCAGGGAGACAGGTGTCAATGTATCTTCCACTACGGAAGATTGTCATACGGGAAACCCAAAATTGGAGAGTTGAAACTCTCGAAGGATGGAAAGTCGAAATCAGCCATATTCATTGATTTTGAAGGGAGATATGTGTCGATAGATCATGGAGATATTGAATCGTGAGTTTGCAAAAGGACACATCCCAGGGCCATATGAAGAAGGGGTTAATTGCAGAAGGAGATAGCGCCTAAATCTTTGTGTTTTGGAAGCATGTAGGAATAGCTCACAGGTCTGATAAAACCTACACACAAAAAGAAAAGGGGCATGTGTATAATTTATTTGGTTTTAATCAGGAGCCGGAAGAGTCAATTCTAATGAGAAATTAGAGATATCCTAGACTGGGAGGTCGCAGAACCCCACGAGGGGAGGGGGGCTGTATCACTTCCCACCAACTGATGATATAAAGTACGATATGCCTCTTTAATTCCATATTCATTGTATAAATTTTCATTATGTTCTAAGGGAGTTGAGATAGATTTACATTCAGTGATATTGAACTTTCTAAGAATTTATTTTGTGTATTTACTTTGAGTGATCAATGTTTTACAAGGATCTCTCCAAGCCTCAATTCCTAAACAACAATGCAATTCACCAATATATTTTGTTTCAAATTCTTTACACAACTGAATTTTAATATCTTCAAGTAACTTGTGTGCATTGCCTGTAATAATGAAATCATTCACATATAATGATATTAAAGAAACATTTCCTTCTTCATCTTTCTTAACTGTAACATCCCGCTCTGGCGCACTGAGAACACTTATTATTTGAGGACACTTGCTCGCAAGTGATCTGGACTTTTATGATGTTAGACCATTTATACTTGATTATGATGCGATTGAAAGATGACATGATGTGTTACTATTGGATGTAGACAGGTGCTATTGAATCAGTTTTATTGAGTGTGTAGGGTTTTTGACCTTGAGGATGCAGAGGCATCGGTAGAACCCCCTTGGACTCCGGACTGAGTCAGGGAGTGTGCTTTTGGGTGATATGTTTACTATGATGTTTCATTCGATTTGATGATTTGTTGTTGACATTTATGACATGATTATTGTTGATGCAGGCTGACGATAGATTTCTGACCAGACTCACATATGGAGTAAAGGGGCCACACATGATTCCCGAGAGGTTGAGGGAGAGGGGTGGACAGCAGCCCTGCCACCGCCTACTAGCACTCCCGCCGTGGCTCGACCTGTAGGTTAACGATTACCTAGTTTGAGAGGATCCACGATGCCGTGAGGGAAAACTGCGACAGTCACTCACGATGATGCTAAGGGGCACGCAATAAGGCGGGGGACTTATTCGTTAGAACCCTTAGTATCCTACAAGTTCACCTGGAGGAGTGTTGACTCTAGGGGTTATAGAGGTCTACCAATCAGTCCAATTGGCGAGTGGCACCCTTGGAGCACGTGGTGCATCCTAAAGGGCACGTCGAACAAAAGAAACTCAGTTGGCGAGTGGCACCCTTGGAGCACATGGTGCATCCTGAAGGGCACGTCGCCCAAAAGAAATTCAAGAGGCGAGTGGCACCCTTGGCGCACATGGTGGGTACTGAAGGGAACGTCGCAATAATGTGGTTGAAGGAGTCAGCCTAATTAGCCCTAAGTAATCAGTACCTGAAGAAAACCTTAAGAAATTCCCTTAACCAATCGTCGCCTAGCTCAGAATCTAAACCCTAAGCCTAAGACTTTTCTAGAAAAAAGGGGGGATTTTTGAGTTACTGGTATTGTTATGCTGCTAGACTAGAGGCTGGACTGATTTCTTGTAGGAGTTGGGGATTCTTAGCAGACTTGAGTGGTAGCTCAGCCTTGGAGGCGAGCTGAGAAGCTAGGCTATCGTCTGGGTTGTGTGTGGCCCCTTTGCGGCTCGGGGGGCTAAGGGGGAAGGAGAGTACCCCTAGTGTTTGGTTGGGAGGTATCGGTGAGTCCTCTACGGTTGGCAAGCGGGAGCACTGAAGACGGAATAAGCAGAGAGCATGGGAGTCAATTGCGGCAGACAAATAAGGCAAAGGTATGCTCCTGAACTTAGTAAGGTAGAATTCATAGTGATTACTGCTGAGATTGTGATTGTATGGATGTAAATGTCCTTTCCTCGTCCTTAAACTCAGAAGATTCTCGTTTTTATAATCAGTTCAGTTTAGGGTTACTGGTAAATAGTTGGGGTTATGGACATTTCATTTTTTTTTCATACGAGTACAGTTTAGGCCTGGGTAAATTTGTACGGGGTTAAGGTTATTATAACCACTTAGTATGGGTAAATTTGTAGGCGTATTATAACCACCGAGGGCATTAGTTTTCTGCAGTGGGTACACTTTTATTTCTGGGCGTTATATACTGTGTGCGTTTTTTTCCCTTGATGAATTTTTGGGCGTGCTAAATTCGTTTTGCACAGACCTGGGTGCGTTTTTGTCCCTTGATGAATTTCTGGGCGTGCTAGTTTCGTTTTGCACAGGCCCGTGTGCTTGGTTGCCGAGTGGCGGGCCTCTAGCTACCACCGTGCACGTTCCTTTGCACGAGCTGTTCTATGAGTAGTTTACCTTGAATGGCGAATTCCTGAATGGGGGCGTTTATTTTCCATTTTATTAATAGCTGTGTGTGTTGATTGTTTTATAATGATGGTGTGCGTTTTTATTTCTGTGGGCATGTTAAGTGTTAGCGGGTGCGTTCCATTCACAACGAACTTGGGAACCTTGATTCGCAATTACATTTGTCACCTGTTCGAAAATATGTTTTAATAGCCATTTTAGCAGAAGGCTTTTCAGTGTTTTAAAATAGTGTAAATGGGTCCCATACTACACTATACCGATCGGAAAACTGTGTCCTACTTCAACTCACAGTGACGTTGCTACAGGTGATTAGATATGCCTGACATAAATATCAAAACAATTATGTTCTATTGAAAAAAAACTGATACCTTTTCTAGAAAGGAAAAGAAAAATGTTACGAGGTCAATAAAAAAAAATTATACACATGTCTGGCAAGGTACAAGATGTTGCTACAAGTGATTAGATATGCTTGGCATGGTACAACAGTGGCACATGATCGGAACAGATTTCGAAACAATTATGTTCTGGTAAGGAAACTAATATTTTTGAAGAAAGGAAAGGAAACATATCACGAGGTCAATAAAAACTTTTATAGATATACCTGGCATGGTACAACATTGGTGSATGAACGGAATGGATAAAAATAACTCCGAATTCAATAAARAATTACTTGTTATACAATTTATATCAAATTTTTGTTTGTGCATTAATAGTGTTTTTATTATTAATTAWTTTTTTTTAAATCTATTTTATTAATGATATATATTAATTTCCTATATCCAATTTGATGAAATAATTGTCCATTCAATATGATTAAAATCTTTGGATGATAATAATAAWTTTTTTTTTGGGTCTTTAATTGCATKCCAGTTCAAACCACTTTCACATTATTTTAAAACCTGGTAACCTTTTAAACGGTTATGCAAAAGGMARGAGGTTCATTTATGTCAGATTTTCATTTTACCTGGGGTATGTCATTTCTGATTAATGCCGGGATTAAATTTCTACGGCTTTAAATAAATCTCTCATGGGCAACTTAAGCGATTGTATTGTTGTCCATTGGCTACTTCATAGCTAAGCTTCCAGCTGTAAATGGGAAGTTTTGTCTGCAACTTTGGTGGTAGCTTCTTCGGGCGTTTTTTTTTATATTCTTTTATATGATCATCTTAAACGTTCGAATTTAAGTAATGCCCCTTTTTATATTGTGATTTTTAATATCGATCTTTTAAATTTGAGTAAATTGAGTAATTTTTAATATTAATCTAGAGTGTGAGTTTACAAGTTTTAATTGAGTACTGGTTTCATTGAGTTAGTTGAGTAATGATTTATTGATTATTTTATTGAGTTATTAAATTGATCGTTAATTTAGAACGTGAGTTTATAAGTTTTAATTAAATGCAATAAAGTTAGTAATATTATTGGAAGGTGAGTGAGAATAACTATGTGAGCAAGAAGGTTCCTGGTAATGTTTAGAATGTTGAGCTTTTAATGCTTATTAATTAGAACCAAAAAGGGCTTTTTAAAATAATAAGAGATCATTATTGTTCGCTGTTAGGAAAGAATTGGTAATTTTTCAATGAATTGATAATGAGAATATGGTTATAAAAGTTGGGTTGTGTCAATTATTAAGGAAGTGGTGCTCAGGGTAGTTTAGTCATTGAAGGAAGAGGTTGAATAATTGAATTTCTTATTTGATTTGGAAAATGATATTATTGCTACTTATGTTTGGTTGGTTAATATGATGTCAAAACGAATATTTAATATTTGTTAAATTGCAAGGATTATCTGCGTAGTGGCAATATTAATATTGTTTACATTGAAATGCTAATGATGAAGCTTAACTGCAAATTTTAATATTCGCTTAAATATAATGATAATTCTTGTTTAAATTACAATAATGATAATTGTTGTTAAGTTGCAATGTTGATGATAATGGTTGAATCGCAATGTTATTATTTGTTTAATTGAATATTTGGAGGATGTTTAAATTGCAAAGATATTATTCGTTTAAAGTGAAGTGTTAATGATAAGGTCTAAATGCAATGCACTTGTGATTATTGCTTGTCCCTGAACTAGTGCAAATGACCTTATAACGAAATAATGGGGGTGGATATTATTGGTTTTACCTTATGTTAAAACCTTCGTCGGTTAATGATAATTAAAGGAGCAATTGATCTTGATTGATGTCTTCGGGTCTCAATAGTGTTTGGTCGATATTAGAGTTCTCCTGACTTGCATCTCCCGTAGAGGTCTTGATTGTCACCGATTTTATAGTACCTGGTGGTATTGCATTGCGTAGTCTGTTGTGTCGGGCGGGATATAGACACCTCTTGTAGCTTAGTATTTATGTCTGTGTGTAAATCTGATGGAAGGATTCCAGTGCCGTATCAAGAGTCTCGGGCTGTTGAAAGGCACAGTTCCACTCTTGCGACACACTCTGAGCCATATCAGTAGTCTCGGGTTGTTTAAAGGCACAGTTTCCACTACTGCGACTCCCTAAAAAAGTTTATTAGTTTCTGCCTGAGCAGTTGGCCAGGAGCCTGTCTACTCTTCTTTCAAGAAGACATAAGACTAAAAGCCCTGCTTTTCTGTGCATAAATAGTAAACTCTTATGTTGGATTCTTCCATTCTGTGATGGTACTATACTTAACACCTGGTGTCTTTTTCTTCTTACAGCTGCTAGTTTCATGCCTTATGTCTAGGGACGTTTATTGCTTGTTATCACTGTGATATGTCGGGTCATCTTGATTGTGTTCGTCTTACTTGCGTCTTGTTGGTTTTCAAGTGGCGACGTGGAGTCCAGTGTGTCTGTTTCCCCTCCTACACGCACACACACACGGTTAAAACAAAAAAAAAAAAAAACTTTTTGCACCTGTTGTCAGAGTAGTTGTCCTAAAGAGGAGGGTTGTTACATATGGTGTCAGCGCCGGTTCGACCTACGACTTGGGGTTCTCTACGAATTTCGTTGACATGAGTTGGTTTTATTATACTGTTGTTGATCGAGTTGATTGTGTGCGTGCAGGTAATCATGGTTAGAGGACGCCGCGGAGGCAGACGACGGGGTGGTATGGGGGGAGGTGAGACGCCTCCAGCAACATCCATGCCTGAGGGATCTAACCCCAGGGAGGTGAGTAGGTGCTCGGACAGGAACACATAGCAGTTGGTGATGTTATTGGGATGATGAGTTCCTTTCAACACATGTCCGAGGCTCTGATCAGCCGTTTGGACAGAGATGATGTCAGAGCGCCGGCACCCCCTGAGGTTCTATCGCGCGCACCGGCCGTTACAGGTAGCATTCACCGTGAACTGGAGAAGGTAAAATTTCCCGAGTTCTTTGGTGCCCCGGACGACGCAGCCACAGAGGCATGGTTGGAGAATATCGCGATGTGCTTCGCACTTCGCGATTATACCTCCAACATGAAGGTCTGCATGACGGTCTTTCAACTGAAAGGCAGTGCTCTTCTATGGTGGAAGATGCTCCTACCGCAACTGAACATGGCCATGGAAGAGGTGTCATGGGAACTATTCGAGGAACGGTTCCGAGAGAGGTACCTTTCTGAGGAATTCATTGAGCGTCATCTCAACGAGTTCAACGCGTTACGACAGGGAGGTCGTACGGTGCCCGAGTACGAGGCACGTTTCATGGAGCTGTTCCGGTATGCTCTGCACCTCAACACAGAGAAGCTCCAAGTCAACAGGTTCATGTTTGGCCTTAACGGTAGTCTGCGTGCAAAGGTTAGGATCTTGATGCCTCAAACCTTTCACGATGCTATCCAAAAGTCCCTCATAGCAGAGGAGGAGCTTATCAGCATGGGTCAGACCAAGACTCCAGTGAGACC
>ML810317.1:0-12085 GCA_009831015.1 Picea engelmannii
GGGTTTTGGGAATTGTCCATTCCATCTTAGCTTTAATTTTGTTAGGGTCCACTTTGACACCTTCATGAGATACAACATGACCCAAATATTCCACTTCTTGAACCCAAAAGGAACACTTGGAAATCCTTTCATACAGTTGTTTCTCTTCCAATAGTTTTAATACCATGTCAACATGTTCTACATGCTCTTCTCAAAATTTGTTGTAGACTAGTATATCGTCAAAAAAAAAATAACAATTTTTTTTTAAGGAAGGGTTTCAATATAGAATTCATCAAGCTTTGAAATTTTGATGTTGCATTAGTAATCCCAAATGGTATCCCCCAAAACTCATAATGACCTTCATTTTTTCTAAATGTTGTTTTGGGGGACGTATTCTTGCTTAATTGTGATTTCAAAATATCCAGAATGGAGATCCAACTTAATAAATACAATTTCTCCTTGCAATTAATCTAATAATTCATCAATAACGGGAATAGGAAACTTATCTTTAATGGTCATTTTGTTGAGTCGTCTTTAATCTTGACACATACACCAAGAACCTTCATTTTTTTGTAACCATCACTATTAGTGAAGAGAAAGGATTTTGGCTAGGTTGAATGATGCTTGCCTCTAACATTTCTTGAATTATACACTCAATCTCACTCTTTGGTGCATATGGGTACCTATAAGGCCTAATGTTGGGTGGTACAACTCTCGTTTGCAAATGAATATCATGGTCATGATATTGAGTAGGTGGAATACCCATCAGGCATCTCTCTAGATACCTTAAAATGATTGTCGATAACTTTTTGGAGATCTAGCGAAGCAAAGGGTATAGATGTTTGAACATCTAGTGAGCACAATTGTGCAATTATACCATCGTGTTCCTTTTTGAGTAATTTTTCCATGTTTTTATAGTCTATCACTTTGGAGGGCTTCCCGGATACCTTTGAGTTCAATTTCCTTTCTTTCTAAGGAAAATCTCATGAAAAGTTCTTGAAAATTAAGAGTCATTATTCTTAATTATTGTAACCATTAGAGCTATAATACAACATCAACCCCACCCATTTGTATTTCAATCATGGAACTATCCAAAAAACACTCCCCCATATTGAGCTTAATATTATGCCACTTTCCTAAACAATATATGGTACCTCCATCTACAATAATTACTTGAAACTCTAGTGTTGGAAATACAAAGCAATTGAGAAGTTTTGCTAATTTGCAATTAGTGAAGTTATGGGTAGTACCAGAATCAATCAACACGGTTACCTTTTTATTTTTGATATATCCTTCTATATTGAGGGTTTGTGGAGTAATGATGTTATCCAATGCATAAACATATATGGTTGGTGTAGTCTCTTTTAGTTCTAGATCTTGTGATGGTTCCAATTCTTGATCTTCTTCATCTTCACAGTCTATGTATAATAATTTCTCATCACTGCATGTATACCCATTACTGTAATGGTTGTCACAATTGAAACATATTCCTTTTTCTCTCCATTCATCCATTTGTTGAGGTGTCAACCTCGTAGGTTGAGTGAGGTTAGGAGAGGGAGCATGGTGCTCTCTTCTAGTAGCCATATTTGTACTTTCTACTTTCCTTGCCATACTAAAAGCATGCTCCAAGGATATAGGTTCGAAGAGATACACCTCATGTTGAATTATTTTATTTAAAGTCCCCATCTAGAATGTTCTTTACCCTGAAACTTAGTTTTTTAAACACTTAATAACCTTTTTTTTATCTGATGGAATTTTTTTTTTTTTAATTTCAAAATCTACTTCAAGAGGTTAATAAATTTTAATTCTCCTACTTTATATTACTTTTGAGGTGTTTTACATGCTATCAAAATTCCAAAGTTATTTTTGGAAGAATGCTAAGTGGGATAAAATTGATCTCAAATCCAATAAAATCTATGTTGAAAATTAGAGTTTTGTTCTTGTTATGTTAGGGAAACTTTGCTATGAAATTTACTGATGGAAATTTTGACCAAATTTTAAAATGATCTAAATAATCGATTGATTTTAAAAAAATAAAAATTAAAACACAGAGAACTTTTACTCACTTGAAAATGAGACACACTGAAAATAAGATGATTTTAATACCCATAGTGGAAGAGGCCAACCCATTTGAACCCATAAGTTTAAGTTTTTGGTCATACTTCCATTAACAACCACATTAATATGTTGGATGAAACAAAGCGGTGATGGTGGGAGATCAATAATGTGGTGGCTCTGGTCGTTGGTCAGATAATATGAAGATAATAACTGAAACTTGTGCACTCCCATCACCTAATTTTGTATCTATATTTTTCCCTCCTTGATCAAATCAATTGTTTGTCGCTCATTGCCATGATTTGATGTTCACTATT
The DNA here is from genome assembly GCA_009831015.1 of Picea engelmannii. NCBI lineage: Eukaryota > Viridiplantae > Streptophyta > Pinopsida > Pinales > Pinaceae > Picea > Picea engelmannii. Next base: position 2,352 of record ML810317.1, read on the forward strand.
TTCACCTCGTTCGTCGTGAGAAGAAAAAATAAAGAACTTGGAGTAAGGAAATGAAATGCTTTCCAATTTGAAGAATGTGACAAGCTCATGCTAGTTGTTGTTGTGGGAGATCGAAAAAGTAGTCAATATTTATTTAGCCTTGTAGTAGGTGGGAAATAAAGAATTTGATTCGAAATGGATCCAATCAGAGAGTGGGTAAGACTTATAACTTGTAAGACAACATGAAAATTATTCAAGGTTGTGTAAGCTATGTAAAATAATGCATGTGTAAAATTGAATAAGACAAATGAGGAGGTGAGAGGAACGCTTAAAATAATTAATTAAATGATAAATACGGATAGGAGAGAAGGCTAAGGAATGGGAGGTGAAGAGACATCATTGTTGGCCTTTCCTTACTCCTTAGTTTTCCCTATTTATTCACTCTCACTCATACTCAGAGGGATTTTTGGCCAAGGAGGAGGAGAGAATTGTAAACTTGCAGAGAAATAATACTCAGCAGCATTCAACGGGTTTTCCCAATTGGGTTCTATGGGAAAAAATATTGTTTCATTGAGTTGTTTTTCCTATATGTGTGAAGAGTATCTAGCTTAAATTCCCATCATGTTTATTTGTAGTTTTTTGGTTATCCTTTAATAGGAGTGTTATATGTTATTTGAGTGCATATGTGAATTTACTTGCTTCTATATTATGTTTTTCTACCTACAGTTTTGAAGCAGAGCTAGAGAACAATTTAATGCTAGCCTCTATTGTATAACATTGAGAATCCTTAGCCAAGTACTGTCGTAAAGTTTTCTTTCAATATATATGGCTCCCATAAACAAATAAACCATCCAACAGCTCTTAACTCTCATCCTTTCATCTATTTTGAGATAGGATAAATCAACGGTTCCCATTTTGTGGCTTTTATTATTTAAAGAAGAATTACTAAATTCATTTTAGAGTTGTTGGGGGGATTTCTCTCACTCCTAGGTAAAATTTGTTATCCCTGGGGTGAATTACTAATTTTTGGGAGAATTTAAGTTTGTTGGGGTGATTGTAAATAACATTTGGGTGAATTTAAAATGGTTGGGATGATTCTAAATAGTGTTGGGGCATTTCTAAACATTTTTGGTTGGGCTTAATATTCGCGTCTTCGAACTTGTCTCCCCTGGGAACTTAACTTGTTACCTGGGCATGTAAATTGTTTGTTAGTTTCTCCATTTGTTTTTTACCTTCTTGTCAACATTCTCATAACCTAACCAATGACCAAAAAATTCCAGTGTCAAAGTTTCAAACACAAAGTATTAGCTAGATGGCATTCACTGCTTTTAGGAAATACCATTGGGAAGAAATGCACCCGGCCTTGGGAACCTGGAGGAAGTAAAAAAAATATTATAACTGGACCTTGAGATTGGAAATAATCACTATAGGTTCCCTATCTGCTAGTAACTTACAGTTTGAAATTTCATTCTCCTTCATTACTCAACAATATAGTTGGATGTCTACAGTAGAGAGATGGTATTTCTCATGTTTTGTTTGGTTTTTTATAATTAACCATAATGTCTTCAAGCCTCTAGGTATCTTTGTGAAGAGGAATTATGGTCAATGAACCCTGATAGGAAAGAAGCATTTTAAGAAGATTTAGATTCCAAATAAAAATTATGTAGGTTTTGCAAAGAAGAAGTTAGTCGTTCATCGAAAGCATTAGTTGGAATATTGCAGATTTCACATGTCATCGAGGAAAATAATGGTTGTAGGTATCCTCGTACAAGATAGGGGATTGGGGCCTAGAATCCCTCGAAATACAAGGCACTGTGTACAGCTTGAGAACAGAGACTAGGACAAAGATAAATAATTTATTCTACACAGGTATTCACATTGGTGAAGAGAGTGGGCTATCAGAACCTCGATTATGGATTAGATGGTATCATAGAAGTTCCATCCTTGACCAAGACACTTCTTCCAAGACTATGAACAAAGACCAAAACATAGGAAAAGAAAGTAGAGATAAGTTGGAAAACTTCCAAGCTAGCAATGCAGATCTTCGAGAAGAGAACGAGAGGTTGAAGGATCAGGTTAAGATGTTTAACCAAAGGATGGAGGATCTAGAGAAGCACGTGGATACCTCTACCTAATTGTTGACATTTCTCAATAAGAAGTTTGAAGAAGGCGAAGACTTCGTCATTGCAATCAGAACAGATTAGGACAAGCATAGAGTGCATATTGCACACCCTGGGGAGAAGGTCATCTAATTGGATAGTTAGAAGGAGGATAGGATCACATAGATGATGATGCAGTTGCAACAAGAGTTGGCAAAAAAAAAGGAGTCATGGGAAAGGCTTCAAGCAGTTGTCCAAGAGCATCGAGGAAAAAGGAAACCTTCCATTTACACTACATATGCTAGCACCATCACTGATGCCTCACTGGTAAGACCACCTTCAGTAGACATATCTCAAGAGCATCTTGGCAAGTTAGAGAAGCATACCATAGGTATTGTTTCTAAAATCCTAAATAAAATGGGTTATGATGGACAAGGTGTTGAGCAGTCAACACACCCTATAACAATTTACTAAATACTTTTCTTTTTGGGTACCACTTTTCATTTTTCTAAGTCAGAGTCTGTATCATGGATGAATGGATTTTTTCCTTTATGTCATTAAACCTTATCCTTGACCATTTTGTTTTGGTTTTGACGGATATAATTTTTCTAAGTAAAAATGCGTGATAGGCCCGAAAAGTGCATGGTTTAAAACGTTTTAACAATCATCGATCGACGAAATTTTGCGTATAAGATAGTATTTTAACATCGCTGATACGCTTCGGCATTGGTAAGATTCAAGAGGTAAATCACAAATGGAAAATACATCCATCGTCGATTGTCGATCACCGACACACCTTTGGCTTTATTAGAATTCGAGAGACAAAACTACGGAAACTTTCAGTTTAACACTTTGTCGATCATCGATCATCGTTACGACATCGACGTCGGTAGAATATGGTGTGGAAAGTAGACTTATGTCTAGTGAAAATAACTGATGCCAAAGAAATGTTTCCCACGAAAAGGTTGAAATCAATCGCCACGTGTCTTTGTCGTGTAAGCAGTTCGTATGACACGTCTTGTTTTCCCTACGTCATCTCTTAATGTTCCCTGTGTCATGTCCATATCTTCAAGTCATCATTTCCAGGTCAACACTGTATGGAGTTTTGGGTCGACATCAGAGCTTTTGGCTTAAGGTATCAATTAAAAATGTTCAAGAAAAGTGTCGACGTTGATCCACTTGTTTTCTTTCGACAATCTGATAGGACATCATATGACGGGGGTTTTCATTAACCTTCCACGCTCTACATCGACGATCCTAGTTGTTCAATGCTTTGGTTCCATTTCAAGACCCTTCCTTTTTTACCTCGACATCGATCATACCAGTGTTGAAAATAAGAGAAGGCTCTATAGGTTGATGGGATACGTTTGGCAGGGATAAGATCGGATTTTGTTATTTAAGAGGAAAATTAATGTTTCGCGTAGCCCTCGTTACTATCTCGCACGCCGAGAAAACAATAGAATTTTGAATCCATCGATGAACTACGAAGTAACCCGCTCCTGCACCGCCAGTATGCATTGCATTTAATCCCGAGCATAGTTTGGATTTAGTGATGGATTGTGCAGAAAACATTTACACCCTTCAATTTAAGAACTGATGTGACAAGGTAAGTATGTTCTCCATTTAAATTACAAAGACATATTCAAACGTGCCATTATGTGCACAAATATTTTATTCCCTAAGGCAGACGAAGGAGAGAGAGAGAACACATCGAAGAGCTTACATCTAATATTTAACTCTAAATCAGGTTAATCTTGTGCAAGGAAGAGGTATGCATTGTCTTTATCATTTCTACATTTGCAATTGTGTCTATAATACTTGTACAGGTCGGTATCTCAGTATGTCTGTTTGCATAAAATGCCTCCAAGAAAGGAGACAACCAGGCACTCACCAAGGACATGCAAACTAAAGGAACCAAAGGTCGGGGAAGGATCTATGATGACCACTGCAAGGGTGTTGGATTTCTCCTCAAAGATAGAATCGGTTATTCGCACATTCACCAAGAAGCAGTTTACCTAGCCTCCGACATTCAGTGACATAGAGGCAACCCCATGGTCTAAAGTGGTTCTCCTGCATTGAGGCAACCTATACAAAAATATTATCTAGGAGGACTACTCTAAGTTCACACCTCATAGCAATCTGGATGTCCGAATATTGGATTATGAGGTGTTTCCAAACGTTCGGAGGTCAAATCTGCATAGGGTGGCTAGCCAGACCCCAGTTATGCCCTGCATCGAGACCTTGGGATGGATAATTGACCATACTGACATGGTGAAGTGCACCATCAACAATGAGCAAGGCGAGTGTGTTGATGTTTTCCTTCCGGTGGAGGTGCAGAAGTAGTACAAACTTAGAGATCTAGAGGAAAGGCTAAACACAGACTGTAACAACCTTTCTGTTACCATACTTCACGGAAATATAATACTCACTCTCAGATTATAAAACAACATGCATTTAAGCAATGAAACACATTTAGAGCTCAGAGTAACTCTAAAAATTATTGCTATCATAATTTTCAACATGGCATTAGCATTCATTCATATGCACAGCAGAATACATGATAATTATAAATACAAAGACATGCAGAAACATAAATTAAAACATCATCTGGTACTTATCTCAGAAACAATAGTAGTTCCAGCAACCAGGTGCATGCCTTCCACGAACCTCCCAGCCTTAGACCACACTGCTCATCAAGCTCAACAGTGGGTCACCCCCGAGCTGGGACTAAGCTCCACCCCAAGGTAAGGAATCCTAGGCTAGGCTGAGGTTACAGGGGAAAACACACAATTACAAGGAAGGAATTCTCTCCCAGGAACCACTCATGCTCACTGCCCATAGACTCTCCTTCCCCACATGCCTATTCCACCCCAGGAGTATACACCTTCTCTGTCACCTAGACAGTCCTTCGGTTGCTAACCTCCCTTTCCTTGGGTTACGGCAACAGACCGGACTGGAAGTCTTCGAACTCTGTGGCAGCTACAGGGTTCCTTCCAGGAGTTCTCTCCTTCCTCTGCACACTCTCTCACCTGGAGAGAATCACTCATAGGCCAACAACCTGTTCTTCCAACCTCAATCACCTCTCTCACCTGGAGAGAGTGTTATACAACTGGCCAACAAGCCCCACACAGTCCAACATTGCATGGCCACAACAACCAACGGCGAAAACAGACACAGGCTTTCCAACAGGTTTAACAATGGCGGATGGTCTCTCGATTATGGCTTCAGACAAGACTCCTCGCATAGGTTCGATGCTCATATAGAGGATACGTTGGCTTTTCAAAAATTAACACCAATTATTCTGAATCAACACATAGACTTTTCAGAGATGTGTGACGAGTTGTCCACATAGGGATAAATTCAGACTCTACGGTTCACAACAGGATGTACGGTTATCTCAGAACAAACACAGGCCTCTTTCCCGGTTCATAGGATGCACGAGAGTATCTCTACAAGGTCCGACAGTTCACACTCAGGCAATCAAGTCGAATGGAGAAGGAACCCCCAACACGGCTCATCTCAGCCGTTTTATTTGCATGCACCTGGGTTGACACTTGTCACCCATGAAACTGCATGCATTCCTTCATCACGCATTCCTTCAATTTGGAAGTCACATGTCATTCCAAAATAACTTAGGATAAAAACATATTATTCACATGTATGTTGGAATAATATTAAAATATTATTCCTAAGGCTTAAGCCCCCTAGGCTTAACACTTAGCCCCTTTTCCCACCATCCAGTCCCTAATCCCTTGCCTCTATGTGGATTCTTAGTCCCCCATCACTCATTCATCGTGTTCGCCTGCATGCGGCGGTGTTTATATTTTATTAATGTGCTGCATACATATAAGTACAAAATCAGGCCCTTGGCCTACAACCCTTAGGCTCTCTGTCCTAACAATCACATAAGCCCACTAGCTTATATATACTCGGCTCACCAACCTATAAAACATATTTACAATTCATTTCACAACTATGATTTACAATAGGGCTCAGCCTTGGGGACATTACAATCCCCCTCCCTTATTTTTGCACTGTCCTCAGTGCAACTTTACGCTGCATTTGCAAGCTTTTCAAAATTTTCAAAAATATGTGGGTACTCTGCCCACATAATATCTTCATACTCCCATGTCACATCCTTAGGACCGTACCAGGTCCACTGGACCTTTACAAGCTCTATGGCTCGATTCCAGAGCTGTTTGTTTTTCCTATCCAATATGCGCACAGGATGCACTTGCAGGACACCTTCTGGTTCCACCTGAATCACATTCCAATCAATAACATGACTAGCATTAGGCATATATCTCTTAAGCAATGAAACATGAAACACATTATGTACAATCATAAATGAAGGAAATGCAAGCATGTATGCAACTTGCCCAATCCTTTCAAGGATCTCAAATGGCCCACGAAATCTTGCTATCAACTTGGCACAACTTCCCAGCTTTAGGGAACTCCTATTAGTTTTTACTTTCAGGAAAACATGATCACCCACTTTGTATTCTCTGTGGGTTCTATTCTTATCAGCATAACTCAGAATAACTCTTCTGCCTATCCTGGGCAGCTTTCAAATTTTGTTTAATTCTTATCATTTGGTCTTCCATCTCTTTGAGCAACTCAGGCCCAACTACTACTCTGTCAGTTGGATTATCCCAGCTCACTGGAGTGTTGCACTTTCTTCCATAAAGTGCTTCAAATGGGATCATCTTCAACGATGCATGATACCCATTATTGTAGGTGAATTCTACCAAATACAGGTAGTCTTCCCATCTTGATGGTTTATCCATCACATACATTCTCAGCATTTCTTCTATTACTCTGTTCACCCTCTCTATCTTTCCGTCAGACTCTGGATGATACGTTGTACTAAAGTTTATATTCATTCTGAATTTTTTGAACAGTCCTTTCCAGAAATTCGAGGTGAATTCTGGGTCCCTATCAGACACAATTGTCTTAGGAATTCCGTGCAAGCGTGCCACTTCTTTTAAGAAGATATCAACAACATTTGTTGCCTTGTGAGTGGTTTTCAGTGGAATAAAATGGGCAACTTTTGTAAGCTTGTCCACCACCACCATGATTGAATCATGATTCTTGCTTGTTTTGGGCAATCCTATGATAAAATCCATTGTCACCACTTCCCATTTCCACTCAGGAATGGGTAAAGGTTATAGCAACCCTATTGGGTGCCTATGCTCAGCCTTAACTTTCTAGCACTCCATACATCTAGCGATGTATTTAGTGATTTCTTTCTTCAGACCTGACCAAAAGTAATGGCTTTTGATTGCTACCATGGCCTTCTAATATCCAGGATGTCCAACATAAGTCACATTGTGCATTTCTTTTAGAATTTCCAACTTCAATTCTTGGACATTGGGTACATACACTCTATTTTTATATAGAATTAATCCATCAGCTTCCAAGGTGTAACTTCCCGGGGTCTGTGGTCTCTCACGCTATTGTAGCTTTGCTACCAGACCTCTGTACTACAAATCAGTATTTGCAGCTTCTAAAATTTTGTCCTTAATCTCAGTCCTGTACATGCTAATGGTTGTAGCATGTAATTCGTGCACTTTTCTGATGAGTGCATCAACCACCTTATTTTCTTTCCCTTTGATATGCTTGATATCAAAGTCATATTCACACAAAAACTCCAGCCATCTGGTTTGCCTGGCATTTAAAGTCGGTTGATCAAATAAATACTTCAGACCATTATGGTATGTTCTCAATTCAAATCTCCTTCCCATGAGGTAATGTCTCCATTTCCTCAATGTGTGGATAATTGTTGCCAGCTCTAAATCATGAGTGGCATAATTCCTTTCATGCTCTTTTAGCTTCCTGGACTCATAACAAATTACAAATCCATCTTGGCTAAGAACTCCTCCCAACCCCTCCTTACACACATCTGTGCACACCACGAAATCCATATTTGGATCTGCAATCCTCAGGATTGGAGCACTGGTTAACAGCTACTTCAATCGCTAGAAATTGTTCTCACACTCTTCAGTCCACTGAAACTTCTTCTCCTTCCTTTGCAAGGAAGTAATAGGGTGAGCTAACTTTGAGAACCCTACTATAAACCTTCTGTAATAGCCTGCCAGACCCATAAAAGATCTAACATCTGCCACATTCCTTGGCGTTGACCATTCTTGGGTGGCCTCAACCTTTTCAGGATCCACAATGATCCCTTCTTCTGAAATAATATATCCCAAGTAATGGATCTGCCTTTGATAAAATGAGCATTTTCTCAGCTTGGAATACAGTTGGTGTTATCTCAACACTTGCAGAACCATTCTTAAGTGTTGTTCATGCTCTTCCTCCAACTTGGAATACACCAAGATGTCATCCAGGAAGACTTTGACAAACTTGTCTAAATAGTCCCTGAATACACCATTCATTAAGCACATGAAAACAACAGGTGTGTTTGTCAGTCCAAACGACACCACTGTGAATTCATAATGACCATACCTTGTTCTAAAGGCAGTCTTGTTGATGTCCTCATCCTTTATTCTTACCTGGTGATATCTCGATCTGAGATCTATCTTTGAAAATATTCCTACACCCTTCAACTGATCGAAAAAGATAATCAATCCTTGGCAGAGGATACTTGTTCTTGACAATTACCTTATTCAACTGCCAGAAATCAATGCACAACCTCAACGTCCCATCTTTCTTCTTCACGAATAGGACCGGGGCACCCCAAGGTGACATGCTTGGGCGAATGTACCCCTTCTTCAAAACCTCTTCAAGATGCAATTGCAACTCTTTCAGCTCTGGCGTACTCACTCTATAAGGAGCCTTCGAAACTGGAGCTGCTCCAGACATCAAATTTATGGAAAAATTGATGTCCCTTTTCAGAGGTACTCCAGGTAATTCCTGAAATATGTCTTTGAACTCTATGAGTACCTCATGGTCTCCAATCTTTGAGACTGCATCTCTAGATGCTTCTTCCACACGAGCTACAAATAATTGACAACCCTTCCTATAGCACTTCTTCAGCTGCATGGATGAGATTTCTCTGGCAGCCACAGCTCTGGGAATTCCTTGGACTATTTTTCGATTTCCCTCTTTGTCCAAGCATGTAAACCTCTTGTTACGATAGTCCAGGAGGGCATGGTGTTGGTCCAACTAGTCTATCCCAATTAAGCAACCATAAGAGCCTAAAGGTAGAATATTCAATTCAGCCTTAGTGCTCAATCCTTTCATGTCCACTGAACAGGACTTAACCAATTCAGTGACCTTCCTCTTGGTCCCTGTAGCCAACTGCACTAACCAAGACTTTTCGTGTTTGCTTCTTGATAAGCACAAAATTTCCACCACCCTAGGATCTACATAACTATGGCTAGCCCCTGAATCAATTAAAATAATTAGTGGTCGGTTGTTAATCATACCTGTTAGGACCATATATTGTAGCCTTTTTGCCCATATTTTTTTGCCATGATTATACCCTTCATCACCTATATTTAGACTTATATTATCATTCCACTTGATCATTCCAAGGTACATAACGTCCTTTCTCATTACTACACGTTTAATTTGTTTTGCATGATATTTTACATTACTTTTGGTCTTAACCATTGATTAGAAGTGCATAAGTGTCTATATCTGCAGAATAGTATCCAAGACCGATGTTGAAACACATAACTGTCCAAGTTGATG
>ML810317.1:12185-41358 GCA_009831015.1 Picea engelmannii
ATTTCTTTACTACAACACTAAGTGCTTTTGGAATTGAGCATATATAGTGCGCATCTATCTTTGAAACAAAAGACTTCCCTGGGTTGATAATTTATGTTTCACTTGGTTGATTAAAATTAATTAAGCAATTATAGTGACCAACAATACCTTCCACTTAAATCATGTGCAATTGAAATTCTGCTTGCTTTTTGTCTAGGGATGCATAGATCCTTGGCATCTTGCTACCCATATCCTCCATTGTTTCAACTTGCTGAACATTGTGGATGGTTTTCTCTTTATCTTTTATGTGGGGACAGTCTCTGTACCTATGGTTTCCTTTACAACCCCAACACTCCATAGGTGGCGGTCTTGGCATTTGCTCACCCACTTCAGCCTTTCTAGGCTCTCTAAAGGATCGCTATCCCTGAGGATTGTTTCTGAAAAAGGGAGGCTTGTTTCCCTTCTGCCTCTGTTCCTTCTTAAACATCTTCTGGTCATCCCAAGCCTTCTGAAAGGTAGGCTTTTCTCTTTGTTTTTCATACAAGCATTCCACCCTTCTTATTGTTTCTTCCATAGTCTTAGGATCATCATACTGAATCTTATCACCGATGGAAGGTGGAAGTCCACTCAGATACCTCTGAATCTTGACAGCCTCATCTTTGATGAATGGAACTTACTTCAGCATTTCCAAGAAGCTTTGTTTGTACTCATCAATGGTCATGCTGCCTAGCTTGAGTTCAAAGAACTCCTTCATCTTTCTGTCATAATATCTTTTTGTCAGGTATTTCTTCTCGAAATACCTCTTAAACTCCTTAAAAGTGATATCTTTCTCTCTGATGTGCTGCACTTGCACAAACTGATCCCACCACATGGATGTGTTTCCTTTTAGTTGGTACATCGCAATTCTTCCTTCTGCATGAGCGGAGTAGTTCTGCAGTTGGAAATATTTCTTCATGCCAAGTAACCATGTCTCATCATATTCCTCCTTCTTATGTTCTCCATCAAACATTGGAGGCTTGATCTTGTTCATCTCCCCTTTCAATTCATCCTTTCCAGATTTTCGGTGTTTTCTGGTAGGGGACGAGCTTGAACTACTGTGTGTTTCCTTGCCAGAATGCTTCCGGGAGAGACGGTAATGTCTGCTACCACTCCTCGATCTTCTTCTCCTCTCAAGGGTTCTGACACTTCTTGATCTGCTTGTGTCACTCTCTTTTTCCAATTTCTTTTCTATTCTTTCCAGGCTCTTCAACATTTTTAAGTTGAATTCACCCTGTCGATCCCTGATTTTCATGAGCTTTCAGCTATCATCTCGGCGAGCCTGGGCATCTTTCTGCAATTTTTCAATGAGTTTCATCATACGTCCTTCTTTATCTATCTCTTTTCTGTGCCCATTAGAGTTTGTTCCTTCGACTCCCAAGTTGACATCCTTTGGTTCTCTTTCGTCCTCTGAAATGGAGGCACTCCACACCTCTTCCATTTCCTTACTCGACGTCTATTCTTGTTTGTCCTGACACTCATTGAAATCTGCACACACAATGTGCAATCAATATAAAGTTTTTCAGGCCCTTAAACCTTCAACAAAACTTACAACGTTCATAAGCCAACGTGAACAAGAAAAACGTTTTGACTTCACAAAGTTTTCTAAGCTTTGTTCGGCTTTGCAATTTTTGGGACTTCGGGACTTCGGGTTTTCAGTACCTGAGAGTTCACTATGCAGTGACTCCTAACTCCTTGTCACTACAATCCTCGAAATCCGATACATGATTTCTTGTATGATATCCAACGATCCTCGATGAGTTGGATCTAATGGTCCAGATCCTTTCAGGATTTCATGACCAGAAATTCACGTTGCAGCGACTCCCACTCTTTGTCATCTCATTTCCTAAATTTCGAAAATTCGGTTTCCTTGCTCTCGGGGCCCACAACACAGTTGTCACCCTTAAAATCTTCTATGGTTCTTCCATCTTCGAAGACTTCGGGACTTTGAGACTTCAGGACTTTAGGTTTCACGGTTTCAGTTCTTGAGACTTCCAGACCTACTTTCCTTTCCAACCCCCAACTTCCAAATTTCGATTTACTTTATCCTCTGGGCCCACAACATAGTTGTCGCCCTTCACCACAGTGGCGCGTGGTATGTTCAGGAGGGTCCATGTCACCTTCGGTGATGTCCTCGGGTCCCAACCACTCTCGCATGTCTTCTCGACTCACTGGCACGTGGTACACATTCATGCACCCATGTCCATTCCAAGCAAAATCCAACGGTTAGACTCCTTCCTCAGATCTACGGTGCAGATCTTTTTGGCATTTCAGGGTTTCGGGCATTGGGATTTTATGCATCCCACATCTCGAAATTCCATTTGCTGAAATCCCGAATTATAGTTTACTCTTCCACGTGATCCGACTGTGAACTCCCTTCCTACGATCTACGGTGTAGATCGTTTCAGGATTTTGGGTTTTGGGTTTTGGAGGTGTTATCCTCCCTCACTTCCCATCTCCTGACTTTTTGAAATCTGAAAGGTTTTTGCGACTAACTCGAGTGCAAATCCACCAGATCTAATGGTTGAGCCTTCCTCCCATATCTACAACGTAGATCTTCTTAGGTTTTCGGGAGTTCGCGTATCGTGATTCCCACACTCTTGTGCAACTCCAAAGGTTTTTTTTTTTTTGAAACCCTGCGCACACTTCCTAGATCTGACGGTCACGAGGGTTCGCCTTCCCTCCCGAACAAATCCTAAGGCTCCAACACTTATGGTGTGGAGTCCTCTCTCCATGTGGCCATATACGACACCGACTATTGTTTCACAACACCACTATACCTCCTGAGCTTGTAAGCACATTAAGTAACTCCTTGACACATCTGGAGCATTCCAGGGTCTGAAATCAATCCTCCTAACCCAATTTCTCCTCACACTCTCAGTCCAAATACCACTCGACTGGCCCATCTAGGCTCAGTGTCTAAACCTTGGCTTTGATACCAAACTGTAATAACCTTTATGTTACCATACTTCGCGGAAATATAATACTCACTCTCAGATTATAAAACAACATGCATTTAAGCAATGAAACACATTTAGAGCTCAGAGTAAGTCTAAAAATTATTGCTATCATAATTTTAAACATGGCATTAGCATTAATTCATATGCACAGTAGAATACATGATAATTATAAATACACAGACATGCAGAAACATAAATTAAAACATCATCTAGTACTTATCTCAGAAACAATAGTAGTTCCATCAACCAGGTGCAGGCCTTCCATGAACCTCCCAGCCTTAGACCACACTGCTCATCAAGCTCAACAGTGGGTCACCCCCGAGCTGGGACTAAGCTCCACCCCAAGGCAAGGAATCCTAGGGTAGGTTTAGGTTACAGGGGAAAACACACAATCACAAGGAAGGAATTCTCTCCCAGGAACCACTCATGCTCACTGCCAACAAAATCTCCTTCCCCACATGCCTATTCCACCCCACGAGTATACACCTTCTCTATCACCTAGATAGTCCTTCGGATGCTAACCTCCCTTGCCTTGGGTTACAGCAACAGACTGGACTAGAAGTCTCCGAACTCTGTGGCAGCTACAGGGTTCCTTCCAGGAGTTCTCTCCTTCCTCTGTGCACTCTCTCACCTGGAGAGAATCGCTCACAGGCCAACAACCTGTTCTTCCAACCTCAATCACCTCTCTCACCTGGAGAGAGTGTTGTACAACTGGCCAGCAAACCCCATGCAGTCTAGCACTACATGGCCACAACAACCAATGGGGAAAACAGACATGGGCTTTCCAATAGGTTCAACAATGGCAGATGGTCTCTCGGATATGGCTTCGGATAAGACTCCTCGCATAGGCTCGATGCTCAGATAGAGGATGATTTGTATTTTCAAAATTTAACACCAGTTATTCCGAATCAACACACAGACTTTTCAGAGATGCGTGACGAGTTGTCCACGCAGGGATAAATTTAGACTCTATGGTTCACAACAGGATGTATGACTATATCAGAACAAACATAGGCCTCTTTCTCGGTTCAGAGGATGCACAAGGGTATCTCTGCAGGGTCCGACCATTCACACTCAGGTAGTCGAGTCCAATGGAGGAGGAACCCCCAACATGGCTCATCTCAGCTGTTTTATTTGCATGCACCTGGGTTGACACTTGTCACCCATGAAACTGCATGCATTCCTTTAGCATGCGTTCCTTCCATTTGGAAGTCACATGTCATTCCAAAAGAACTTAGGATAAAAACATATTATTCACATGTCTGTTGGAATAATATTAAAATATTATTCCCAAGGCTTAAGCCCCCTAGGCTTAACACTTAGCCCCTTTTCCCACCTTCCAGCCCCTAATCCCTTGCCTCTCTGTGGATGCTTAGTCCCCCATCACTCATTCATCGTGTCGGCCTGGACGCGACGGTGTTTATATTTTATTAATGTGTTACATACATATAAGTACAAAATCAGGCCCTTGGCCTACAACCCTTAGGCTCTCTGGCCTAACAATCAAATAAGCCCACCGGCTTATATATACTTGGTTCACCAGCCTATAAAACATATTTACAATTCATTTCACAAGTATGATTTACAACAGGGCTCGACCTTGGGGACATTACACAGACTTTGTGGTCAAGTTATATGAGGTTCATGATACCAGCCGATTGTTATCCTTATGGTGGAAAGAAGACAAGAAATTCAAAAATAGGAGAAATGGCTGGTACAACACAGTAAATATCTGAGATCCATACATGTATCTAATGGTGTTAATATGTTCGTTATATGGAAAAAAGGATTGCTCCAAATTTTCAGAGGCATGGATGCCCTTGGCATACACCGTGGCAATTTCGGAGAGCATCTTCAATTGGGCAGCCATTATATCCAAGAAGCTCAATATAAATATTTCACAAGCCCAGTCACTAAAGGAAGGAGAGGTTCTGACCTTCTACATGGCATCCTACTTGTTGGATGTAATTTGCGTGAGGAATGTTTTTGCAAGTATGAATCTGAGCTGGCATATTGTTGAATTCCTTGTACATGTCTATTTCACCATATTATGGGAAAATAGATACAAGAGATCATATGCTTTAATATGCGATGAGTTCCTAGCCAGGGTATACTTCATCATATTTATAAAATAGTTCCCTCGGCTTTCAATAGTGGCAAAGAAGATGATAGAAAAAGTTGGCTCGTGGTACTTCGAAGAAACTAGCACTTATATTAGAATGTTCGGAGCTATCGACGCACACCACCTTATCCCTATTCATGTCCTGGATCGCCTCATTTTTGGGGATATATGTGACCAAACCATCTTGTAAGGCTACAATGCCTCCCTAGTCAAAGACAAGAAAAGACCTTTCATTCCCTGTGATTTCCACATCAGATTTTACATGGTCAGAGACAGTGCGCAGGAGAAATAGGAGGGGTTTAATCATCTATAGTACTAGTTTCATACATGTATATTTCACAAGAATGATCCCAAGGGCTTAGTTCCCCAACACGCGGCGCGGGTATCCTCCTATTAGTTGTATGCTCATGATAATTTTGAAGACAAAATCTTCATTGAAGGCACCCAGGACTGGGAGGAAGTACTGCAAAGAAGGGCCAACCCAAATATGAATAAGTTCAAAGTGATGTCCCTAAATGAGCATGTTGAAACCATAGATCACTCTTCTCAAGAAGTCATCGGGCTTATATAGGAAATAAGAGCAATGTAAGAAACATAAGTGCAAAGGAGGGGTACATTTTTGTTCAAAGAAGCCAAAAGGGCTATGAAAAGGTTAGAGGAAGACCCCCCACTTAATCCTCTAACAGAACCTCTGAGGATTACCTCAATCAACACTAGAAACCATGAGGTAGAGACAAATGATTCAAGAGCCTCCCCACCAACAGAAATTGTCGATCAGGAAGAAACTGTCAAGGTGAGATCCCTAATAATAGCTATAGTTCAACAAAGGCCAGCAGAAGTATCAAGAAGAATAGGGGTCTCAGTCAATCGTGTGGACCTAATAACTATATATTTTGATGATGAAGGCTCAGAGGCTTCACACATAACACTGGTTGTAATCACCCAGGAGGAAATCCCAGGTGAAGTATTTGTGTTGGCTCCTGATGAAATTGTACCAGAACCTCGGGAGGTCTGCCAGGAAGCCAGAATCACTATTTATGTTGAATTGATCAATTCACTGGAAACACGGCTGAAAGGAGAGACTCAGCCGCATGGTGCCATCTCAAAAGATGGAATGGACATGGGTGAACAAGGAGGAACAATGAAGCTACCAGAAATTGGCACCCTACCAGTCGAACTTTCAATCGGTACTGAGCTTCCTCCTACTCCCTTGTATGGAGTGAAAATGCAGTTGATCATTGAAGCCAAGAAAGAGGACCAGCTGATAGAGAATCCAATAAACTCCCCTGCCAAGGATCCGATCGGACCCAGCCATGAAAAAGAACAATAACATGCATGAGAAGATACCATGGAGCATCTCTACACACCAGGAAGCCTGGGAAATACTTTGTCCTTGAGAGATCAACAGATTCTGGAGCCTGTAGATGAAATCACTGACATGCAGGCCATTTCTTATGACAGGAAGAGAAAATCCTTGATGAAAAGGAAGGTCAAGAAAATAAAACTCACCTTGGATATCACTTTGTTCATAACCACGGAAGAAACACTATTTGACACAGAGCATACGAAGATGACCGAACTCAATGGAGATGGAATGGTCATAGCGGATGCCACACTTAACAGAGAAAAGAAGGACGAAGAGGAGGCAACCACCATGAGAAAATAATTGGACCATCTTCGTAATCACTTTGAGTACTACTAGAACTTGACACAGGTGGTGGTACTCTTAAAGAGCAAGTTCCGAGAAATATATGGGAAATTCGGAAGAGAAAGAGACCTCTTCACCGCTTGAGTATCCAATCTTCAAGAAGATACTTTAATGGGGATGGAAACCTTCAAATATATGCAGTGGTGGATCAAAAAGGAACATCGGGCCTTGGAACGAATCGACTACATCAGTACAGTGCAGAAGGGTTGTGATTCAGAGGATCATGGTATCTGAGTGTTGATGGACAATATCATCACTCAAATATGAAAAGAAGTCGAACACTGGGTTTCCATGGTCCAAGAGCCTCAGTGAAGAATACAAGAAAGGTGGGAAGAATACGAGAAAATTTGAGAGAAAATCAACCTGGAAATAAGGGACATTAATTTTCCAGAGTTTGGTCCACCGGAGGATTTCGTCGACTTACAAGATATTGTTAAACAACATGAAAGAAAGATCTGGCATGGGAAACATATATTTTGTTGACTTCAAGAATGATTCCGAGTCTATATAAGAAGTTCATGGAACCCCTGATTAAAGCTCTAGAAGTCTTACAACACTTAAGTGTCAAATTGATCAAGTACAAGGAGCGGGCAGTAGAGATAAAAGACGTCCTCTCTACCCCGATGGATCAACATAGGTTCCCATATACAAACACATGTGAAGACATCTTCTTCAAGTGGTCGGAGTATGATAGAAATAATCCATTGTAGTGAAATGATCAAATGATCTTAGGATAACAAAGAGATAAAATCTGCCACGTGTCATTTTTGTTTCACTTAACACAACTTTTAGTAGTTATTTTTAGCTTAGTGATTATTTATAAATAGGGAGATTGACCTTGTGTTTAAAGGTCGATGGTTTTGGAGAGAAAGACTTCTATGAAATTTTGTAATAGAACTATTTATGTGCAAGTTTATTTTAATTAAGAAGTTTTCTTTAGAACCAAAGACACTTCTATCATCTAAGGCATGAATGTGTTTAGACCGAGGAGGATTATCTTTGTCCTTGGATTCGATATTTGTTTCCTTGTTGAGTAAGATTTGTTGTACCTTTGTTTAAAGTTATCTTATAATGTTGTAACCATACTTTTATTCTAATTGGTGACTAGAAATCTATTATGTTAACCTGTGATTGATAATAGGGTATTGGAAATTACTTTTCTTGCATTAGCTTCTTGTCAAATGTATGTCTCTTTTCTGCAATTGTTATCTAAGACAATGTTGAATATCTACTAATTAAATGGTATTAATTGATAGTTCAAAGTTATTTAGATATTCTTTGTCTGCATGTTAGGGTATAAAGGTTATCCTAAGCCCAGCCTTCCCCCCAAACACATAGTTAGATTCTCTATGTCATCTAGTTTAAATTTTTATCTTTCTTTGGTTATAATATTAGAAAAGAACCAAAAAGAGAATTGCCTAACTTGAGAAAAAGTATTAACATAAAAGACACGCATGCCAATCACTATTAAATCCCATCGATAAACCTAGCTAGATCATGAATCTGGAGAACCTTACCACTCATCAAATGCATATGAGTCTAATTGGGCCTCTTAGGAGAGTTTTTTTCCTATTGTTGAGTTAAAGGGATCTTGGACCGCTCAATAGAATTGGCACTAGAAGGAGGGCCTAACGAATGAATGGATAATAATATTTCTAATAATATATTTTGCATAGCCTATAGATTAAAGACATCCCACATGCGTGGCTAGTCATTCTCAAGACAACCCACATATAGAGAGTAATCCCAAGATGAGTAACTCAAGTCAAAACAAGGAAGAAGAACACTTGTACCCTAAGATACCTTACGCTCTTCCCCATGAGGATTTGAATAAGTTCAGAAGAATCACAAGAGCTTACGCTCAGAAAATTGGAGTGTTATCTTTATATCCTTTACTTCCTCATAGAAAACAAGTAAGCAGACCATTTGTTGACACCCCTGACCAGGTTTTTGTTCACAAGATATAAGACCTGATAGATTTTTCCCTTACTGAGATCGACCAACCCCTTAATCTGATACCCAAAACACCAACTGGTAACTACTCTGAACCTCACGAAATTGAATCTGACGAGGAAGGGTCTAACTCAGATCGCTCATCTTCTGAATCAGAAGACATGGAGGGTAATAACAATAACAATGAAGAAAGGGGAAATCAACCTAAATATAATCAACCATGGTTTGATAAAGATTCTCTAGAAATCCTGGGATGAGTGCATAACCTACCTCGACATCCAGAAAAATTACTTCCTAAATTTGACCTTGAGACCTCCGGATTGCCTGAGGACCATATCAAGAAGTTCATATTGGCTATAATATTGATGAACGTGTGACATGAAGATGTATTCTATAGGATTTTCCCTTATACCTTTGAGAATTCAGCCTCGACTTGGTATTTAACCTGTCAGTTGGTTCCATAACTAGCTGGACAAAGTTTCAAAAGGATTTTTTAGACAAATTTGCAGAAGAAACTACCACAGGATCTTTAATGCCTGAACTTTTCACCGCCACTATGAGTCCAAAAGAAAAGGTTAAATATTTCAACCAAATATTTACCACTATCTTGAACAAATTTCAACCTGAATTTAAACCTACCCAGGAATTTCAAATTGAAGTATATGTTAATGCTCTCCCAACTTCTATTTCCATGTTCGAAAAAAGGGTTGTCAAACATACCCTAGACGAAAATTTCGAAGAATTCAAAACCATTGAATTTCAAATGAAAGGTGGCAAAGAAGGTTAGATATCACTAATTAAGAAGGAAAACCAACCTATACCTAAGAGAGGACTTTTGTTAATCAAACCCCTGGGAAAACCTACAGAACCAGGTCCTGATAAAGAAGGAAGAGATCTAGAAAATATGCAGCGGATGATAAAAAAACTCTCCAACGAGATCGTAGATATGAAAAGAAGTGTTAGGGAGGGAAAAAATTCAAATACCTTATAAACCCTTTTTTTAAATAAAACCACCTTTCAAAGCTATAGAACCTCCTCTAGCTAACCTAAACATCGACTTAGGGACTGTAGCATCTGACTCTTTCTTCACGTACCACCAAGAGAATCATTCAGAAAGGGACTGTCCCTAATGGTTGCATGCTATGAATTTAATGGATAATTTATTCCTAGATAAATTCTCCCTAACCGAACAACCCAATGGCTCTAAAATAAATGCCATCAATCAGGAAAGTCAAGAGCCACCAGAAGAGACAACCATGTTGTTATGGGATTCCAACCACCTAATGTCTTCAATGATGTCGTTGAAGTGCAAGAACCTCACGTTGAAGTTCTATCTATGCATACGCGAGGAAGAATTCAACTTGTCCAAAGTAATCCCACCACTACTCAGTTATCTCAAGGGAATCAAGTGGTCGATTGCCCAAAACCCTTATTTTCTTCTCAAAAAAAATCTACAAACATACACACATAGGAAGATCATAAGATATACTATAATGTGGTAGAATACTTGAAGAAGATGAAGGCTAATGTGTATTTCATGGACATGTGTAGGATCTCTCAACAGAAGGATTTTTTGTTGCAGACTTTAAAATCAATAGAAGCCTCTATAACAAGAATTGACCTAGGTGAGGTCCCTCCCCCAAAGATTTAACAAATAAACCAAGTGTGAATGCTTTCTCTTTAGAAAAAAGAGGAAATCCTTTTGTCCCTACTTTCCTTTTAACGTTTGAAGTTTTTAATAGAAACCTACATAATTTCCTAGTCGATTCAGGGGCATCTTCCAATGTCATGACATTGTCAAATTGCAATAAATTGAATGCAACCCCGCTCAAAAGTGATAAACACGTTATACAACTATATAGGACTAAGGTGAAGGTTATTTGGGAACTTAAATATGTCATGATAAGGATGGCCACACACCCAAAATTTGTTCAAGTAATTGACATAATCGTAGTAGACATCCCAGAAGCCTATGGACTATTACTTAGCCGAGATTGGTATGAAAAATTAAATGGATACTTTAGTACTGATTGGGCTCACCTCTAGTTTCCATTAAAGGGACATACAAACATTATTAGGATTGACATAGAAATATATCTCAAACATATTGCCACTGACTTAGAGACTCCAAGCGAACCCTAATCGGCATATTTCCCTATGTTAGGAAACTACTACTACGATTTTGATTTCAGAAATTTTACCCCTCTCTTGTATGACATACCTCTCACTCAAAAATCTGAAATGACCTTTCAAGTAAAGCTACTGGAAGCCGCATAAGAAAGAATCTTCCATCAGGGTTCTACATCGGGAGTAGTATACAAGGAAGATGAAAGTGAGAAAATAGCTAGGCATGAAGAAGTTAGTAATTTCCCTCCACAAATTTGGATGTTGTACTTTGATGGTTCTAAATCACAAGAGGAGTCGGGAGCAAGATGTATCCTCATTGACCCAAAAGGGAAATGAAACTTCTTATCCAGTAGATTAGAATTTGAATGAACTAACAACATTGTTGAATATGAAGCTCTAGTCCAAGGAATAAAGAAGGCCATGGACTTAAACGTTGAAGAATTGAAAGTTTTTGGAGACTCGGAAATTATCGCTAGACAAGTAAATAATACCATTCATTTAAATTCACCTCACTTAAGGAACTACCAGCAAGAGGTACATAGGATAATAGACAATTTTGAGGCCTTCAACATTACCATTGTTCCTAGGACAAAAAATACTCTTGTTGATTCTTTAGCCACAACAACCTCAAGAGTATCTCCTTTAGAAGACTATGAAGCCTCAAGGTTTGCAGTAGAACTACTCTACAAATCGTCGATGCCTAACAATATTTTTAAATTGAAAGTATTTGAAGGGGATGGAAAGATTGTACATTTCCTGACTAACAAGGAGAATTTCAAATATTTGGCCATTGATGATGAAATATTCCAAGAACTACTCACAGAATCGAATCTCCATGATCAGAAGAAGGACACATATCACTCCGATGACAAACCAAAATTTCACACAATACTAAAAGGAGTGACCAATATGAAGAACCTTTTCGACCTAAGGGAAAGATTTAGAGGGTCGAAGAATGAAAAAATAGGGAGCTCATTCCCTATATACGAAACTATAAACCTAGGCACCCCTGAGAATCCAAAGAATTTCAACCTAGGTAAGTTAGTATCCAAAGAAGACATGAAGGCTTATCTTGAACTATTTAAACAATATCAATATGTCTTTGCTTCGTCCTACCAAGAATTGAAAAGATATGATACTCACATTATCTAGCATACGATCCAACTAAAATCTGAAATAAAACCCTTCCAATAGAAGCTTAGGAAGTACCTGATCCAGGTGGATATTGGTGGCAACCCACCTATTCCACTTGGACCCCCATCATTGCTTCTTTTAGTTTTTCAGTTTCCGCATAGTTTACTATTTTTAGCAGCTTTTTCGGGTCTTGAACTTCCAGAGTCATTTTGAGGCCTTAAACGACGTTTTTTGGGGGAAACCGGGAGAAAAATGAACTATAGATCATGTTCCTCACACAAAAGTTGTATTCATCGGATAGATCTTTCCAACGAGGTATGGAACGCGTCAAACGGAGATCGTATGCCAAATTTATGTCCTCGGGAAGTTGATGTAACAACTTACCCAAACGGGGCCCATAGTCTTGGTGTTTCATCTCCTAGGGTTAGGTATTTGGATGTTTAGGGTTTTCCATTGTCTCTCAATAATAATAGGCCTTCAAGCCTCATTGTAACATAGTTCAAATTCCAGTATCCGCCACATCTCTTCTCAGAGATAAGCTACCAGCGCCCTAGCTAGTTTATTTCCATTCTGTCTGTAAGCATATTTCAGTCATTTGTTATTAATGAAATGAAGTCTTATTTCCGCTGCATCTCTGCATTTATGTGTATTTATTTATTTCATTGTGTTCCTACATAAATCCGGATCAGTGGTATCATATTGGTTTGCTCATTCTCAATCCTTCTTTGCATGTCCCCAACGAGGTCGAGGTATAAGGAATTGGGGCTCGATCTGGTTGAACCTTTGTAAGATCAACCTCGCAAACCCCGACGACCACCCATGGGAGAAGAAAAGAAAGATGAGGGAGCAGGATATCCTATCAAAATGTTGCTCGAGGAGGCCCTCAAGAAACAAAGGAACATGATGATGGACATCTTTGCCCAGATTCTTCAACAGATTCCCACTGGCGGCGCATCGACATCCAACAGCCACTCTGGAGGCGCCACTCTTTTTGAGGTACAAGTAATATTTGACATTCCCATATTTGAGGGCCAAATAGATGGATATGTCATAGATAGATGGTTGAATCTGTTAGAAGTATATTTCTCGGTTCATGACTTTTCCGACCAAGAAAATATTATTTTCGCACTCCTCAAAGTCGCCCCCCATGTCAAGGACTGGTGGGAAACCTACTCGGAGCAACAGGACGAGGGAGAACCCTCTTTGTTCTTGGCCGCATGCACTTGGAATTCTTTCTGAGATGCCATCAAGGAACAATATTATCTCGTGGGGAGCTATGAGGACAAATACATACAATGGACTACGTTGTGGCAGCAAAGGGACCAAGATGTGCATGAGATGATGAATCTGTTTCATACCCTACGCACAAAGTTGGGTATCAAATATTCAGAGAAACATTTTGTGTTAAAGTACTGTAGTTTTCTGCACATATACTTTCAGGAGGAAATGGAGTTCCTTGACATCTCCTCGCTTGGTGTGGCATACCGATATGCTGCCAAGATTCAGCAGAAGTTCAAACAGAAGAAGCGAGACTTTGGGTCTGCAAATCAGAAGCAAGGGAAAGGTACCCCCAAATCGCAGAACAAAGGACCAAGCCAAGGCGGGGCACCCCAGGACAACCCACCAAAGCCACAAGCAAATAACAACACCACGAAGCCAAAAAAAGACACGGGGAAATGGTGTGAGGTCCATAAGAGCTCCACTCACAACGCAAGTGAGTGTCGGGCCAGGAAGTCACTGGTAGCTGAGTTGAAGGATTTTGAATCAAATGCATGCTATGACTCTGAATTAGAACCTGACAAGGAGAATGATAGGGGGAAGCAGATTATTGATGCGGAGCACAATTCCATCGTTGCCACCACAAAGATCCAAAAGGAGAAACTAGAAGATCCAGAGGAGGTGAAGTGTCTCTTCCATTCCAAGATGTGGGTAAAGGGTTCCCCATTGCAGTTCATTGTCGACAGCAGGATCCAGAAGAACCTCATCTCAGTAGAGGTTGTGAAGAGGTTGGGCTTGCCGACCACAGCACACCCACAACCATACACCATCGAGTGGTTGCACCAAGGATGGGACCTCCGCGTCATTCAACAATGTCGCCTTCCCTACAACATCAAGCCCTTCATGGATGAGGTATTATGTGACATTACTCCTCTTGATGTTTCTGATGTATTATTAGGCCAACCATACTTGTGGAAGCGACATGTTGTGTATGAGTTCAAGCCTCGTGCTATTATTATCACTTTGGGAAATGAGTTGTACAGGATACCAGAGATAACGTTGCCTACCACCATCTCTTTGGTTACTGCAAAACAATGCAGTGAGCTCATTTCCAAAACAAGGAAATTTGTTTTCCTGATGATCCTCCCTCAGGGAAAGAGGAAGACTGTGGCCATGAACTCTAGACAAGGCCCTATTGCATGAAAACAACATATGGATAAGGTCATGGAGGAGTACAAAGACATCTTCACCTCCCCTGCAGGGGTGCCTCTACACTGCCAGGTCAAGCACCCCATCGATCTGACCCTAGGTGTGCCGCTACCCAATGGACCCATCTATCGACGCTCTATTCTGGAAAATGACGAAATCAAGAGGTAGATTCAGGAGTTATTGCAGAAAGGTCACATCCGGCTGAGTTCATCACCCTATGGGAGCCTGATCGTGTTGGTGTAGAAGAAGGATGGGACTTGGAGACTATGCATTGACTATTGGGCATTGAACAAGATCACTATCCAGAATAGGTACCCGATCCCATGGATTGATGACCTTCTAGACCAACTCAAGGGGGCGAAATATTTCAGCAAGATCGACTTCAAGTCTGGGTATCACCAGGTACCAATCGAACCCTTTGATGTGTGGAAGACTTCATTCAAATCCAAGGAGGGCCTTTTTGAATGGTTGGTCATGCCTTTCGGGTTGATGAATGCCCCTGCAACCTTCATGAGGCTAATGGATGACATCATGTGGCCATTCACCAACTCATTTGTAGTGGTGTACTTGGATGACATTCTGATCTTCAGCAAGACTTGGTAAGAGCACCTCCACCACATTCGATAGGTCCTCCAAACACTGCAACAACATAAGTTGTGTGCCAATTTGGAGAAATGCACTTTTGGCATGACCTAGGTACAGTATCTGGGATACATTATTGATCAGCGGGGGGTGCATGTGGATCCAGAAAAGATCCAAGTCATTCAGGATTGGCCAGCCCCAACCACCCTAACAGAGCTCCGCAACTTTTTAGGTCTTGCCAATTTATACCACAGGTTTGTGTTGGGATTCTCTCATATCACTTGGCCCTTGAGTCAAGTCACCAAGGGAGGAGCTAAAGAAAAATTCTTTTGGTCTGAATCTCAACAGAAGGCATTTAGGGATTTGAAGCATCGCCTCTGCTCTGCACCAGTGCTCACATTACCAGAATTGCAACAACCATTTGAGATCGAGACAGATGCCTCTGACTATGCTATTGGGGAAGTCCTTACTCAACATGGGCATCTGGTGGCATATCATAGTGAGACACTTTCCGACACAGTCCGAAAGTATCCCACTTATGACAAAGAAATGTATTCCATTGTGAAAGCTTGTCAGCAATGGAAGCATTACATTTTCGGAAAGGAAACGGTCATCCACACAGACCACTGACCCTTGTAGTTCATATAGACACAAGGAAAGTTGTAGAATGATCGCCATCGGAAGTGGTCCACATACCTGCAACAGTTTCATTTGAACATTAAGTACAAAAAAGGCAGCACCAATAATTTTGCAGACTGCCTCAGTCGACCACCCATTGTGGCACTAACCACTGTGCTCAACTCTTGTGGGCACGAGACTTCTGATTGGCTGCTTCTCTACACAAGTGATCCATAATTCGGCCACATATACAATACACTCTTGGAGGGTAAGCAAATTCCAAATTTTCACCTCCAAGATGCCCTGCTTTGTCACCTAGGACACCTTTTTGTTCCTTCAAGTGAGCGTGCCAAGATGATTTGGGAGGTGCACTATAGTTGGGTCACTGGGCATTTTGGGGTCGGGAAAACCATGGAAGTACTAAAAAAGTATTTCTATTGGCCGAACCTTCGATAAGATGTCGAGAAGTACATCAAGTCCTGCACTGATTGTGCCATTGCCAAACTGACCATCAAGAAGCAAAGCCTCTATACTCCACTTCCTACCCCCAGTCAACATTGGGAATCCTTCTCTATGGATTACATATCGGGCCTTCCTTCTACTAAGCATGGCAATGATTGTGTTTTTGTGGTCGTCGACCGATTCTCCAAGATGTCCATTATGATGGCCTGCAAGAAGAATATCACAGCAGAAGCCACTGCTAAACTCTTCTTTGAATGAGTGTGGGTACACTTTGGGATCCCACAATATATCATCTTAGATCGGGATAGTAGGTTCCTCAGTAAAAATTTTTCTAGACTCTGGTCGATGCTGGACACCAAGCTCACCAAGTCTACAACTTTCCATCCGCAAATTGATGGCCAAACAAAGGTTGTCAACCGGATGATCGTACACATTCTGCGCATGTACAATTCAAAGCATCCATGCACATGGGAGGAGAGCCTCCCCTATGTACAACACAGCTACAACCGGGCTCTCCATAGCTCAACCAGCCACAACCCCTTTCAAGTGGGCTTGGGATTCTAGCCACTATGTCCCATTGACATAGTCATGCCATTTGTGTCTACTCAAGAAGATTCAACTCATGTCCAGTCTGAGGCCGACAAGGCAAACAACTTCATTGAGCACATTCAACACATCTGCCAACAAGTTCATGACATCTTGGATAGAGCCAATGCTAAGTACAAGTAGCAACATGACCAACATCGGGTGCCACACAACTTCCAGGTGGGCGACAAAGTGTGGCTGCATTTGCAAAAGGAGTGCCTCGCTGGACCCCATCGCAAGCTTCGTCCACTCCAATATGGGTCGTACACCCTCACCAAGGCTGTAGGGGAAGATTCCTTTGAGCTCAGCATTCCACCATTCCTTGGTCTGCACCCAATGTTCAATGTGGACCGCCTTCGGCCCTACTTTCCACCTCTACTAGACACATCCAACATGGCAGAACAACTCACACCAACAGAGTTAAATCCAGACTAAATGGAACAAGCCAGAACTGATCAGATCATGGATACACAGATTAATCACACCCAAAAACAAAGGATACCACTATATCGAGTTGTCAAAGCAAGCCAACTCCTTCACCAAGGCAAGTGGCTCACCAGGGACCAAGTTCAACAAAAGTTTCCTCATCTCATGGAGGAACTCCATGCAATGGGGACCATTGCTTCCTAAGGGGGGAGGAATGATCCAAGTGGATATTGGTGGCCACCAACCTATTCCACTAAGACCCCCAAGATTGTTTCTTTCATTTTTTCAGTTTC
The DNA here is from genome assembly GCA_009831015.1 of Picea engelmannii. Lineage (NCBI taxonomy): Eukaryota > Viridiplantae > Streptophyta > Pinopsida > Pinales > Pinaceae > Picea > Picea engelmannii. Next base: position 29,598 of record ML810317.1, read on the forward strand.
CGTACAGTTTACTATTTTTAGCAGTTTTTTCGGGTTCTGAACTTCCGGAGTCGTTTTGAGGCCTTAAACGACGTTTTTTGGGAAAATGGGGAGCAACAATCGTAGATCAATGTTTCTCACCCTAAATTTGTATTCCTTGGATAGATCTTTCTAACGAGGTATGGAACATGTCAAATGGAGATCATATGCCAAAGTTACGTCCCTGGGAAGTTGATGTACCAACTTACCCAAACGGGGCCCATAGTCTTAGTATTTCATCTCCTAGGGTTAGGTCTTTGGATGTTTAGGGTTTTCCATTGTCTCTCAATAATAATAGGCCTTCGAGCCTCATTGTAACATAGTTCAGAGGCCAGTAGCCGCCACATCTCTTCTCAGAGATAAGTTACCAGCGCCCAAGCTAGTTTATTTCCATTCTATCTGTAAGCATATTCCAGTCATTTGTTATTAATGAAATGAAGTTTTATTTCCGCTACATCTCTGTGTTTATGTGTATTTATGTATTTCATTGTGTTCCTACATAAATCTAGATCAGTACCACCCATATCTGAAACCCCTAATGTATCAAGAGTTGAAGAAGTTATTAGATGCTAATATTATCTTTCAGGTAAGACATTTTGCATGGGTAGCTAACCTGGTGCCTCTTAGAAAGAAGTCTAGGGAAATCCGTTTGTGTGTGGATTTTAGAAACCTTAATAGAACATCATAAAAATATAACTACCTAGTACCACCCATGGAACAACTCTTATAGAAAGTATCTGGCTCTAAAATGTTTTCTCTCCTAGACGGTTTTTCAGGATATAACCAGGACCTAGTTTCAGAAGATGATCGATTAAAAACTACCTTCTGAAAAAAGTGGGGGACCTTTTCTTATAAACACATGCCTTTTGGGTTGATCAACGCAAGGGTAACTTTTCATAAGGAAATGGATGTAGATTTTCGAGGATTGATTAACAAATGTGTGGTAGTCTATTTAGATGATGTTACAGTATACTCAAAAAATAAGGAAGACCAAATTCAGCATTTGACTCAGATCTTTGAAAGGTGTAGGAAGTATGGAATATCTTTGAACCCTAAGAAGACCATCTTTGGTGTAGAGGAAGGAAAATTATTAGGTCATATCAAATTTCAGGAAGGAATCAACATTGACCCTAAGAAGATAAAAGCAATATCTCAACTCCCCTTGCACCACAATAAAAAGGACATGTAATATTTTTTCAGGAAAATCAACTTCATGAGAAAATTTACTCATGACTTCGTTGAAACTGTTAAACCTTTACAAAAAATGATTCACAAGGATGCAGAGTTTAAATGGGATGAAGAAAGGAGAGGAGCTTTTAATAACATCAAGACTGCAATATCACAAGCACCATTGTTGCGAAGCCCTGACTTTAGAAAGGATTTTTTTCTTTATACCTTTGTGTCTGACCAATCCATGGTTGCAATACTTGCCTAAAAGGATGATGAGAACAATGAAGCATCGATATCCTTTATGAGCACCAACCTCCAAGGAGTTGAACTAAACTTCCCTGCTATAGACAAATAGGCTTACACAGTATATAAAGCAATCAAAAATTTCAAATCCTATATCCTGAAGAATCACACTGAGATCATAGTACCACATCCAACGGTCTGATCTTTGTTCACTCAACAGGATATGGGAGAAAGTAGGGGAAATTGGATGGAATTCGTTCAAGAAATTGATCTAGATATAAAAATTTCCAAAATAGTCAAAGGACAAGGATTATGTAAACTGGATGCTGAGGCCCAAGATCTCATTAACACAGAAGACCTCGGTTGGGAAAATAAACTATCATTATGGTGCGGAGAAGCCTTATACTTACCTCCCAGGAAATAATCCTAGTATGGAAACTTTTTTTATCTCCTACATCATGGAACTTGTCCAGAAAACCTAAACCTTAGAGAAAGGAGAGCCATCATGTTAAAATCTTCTCAATATCGCCTCATAAATTATGTGATTTTCTGCATAAACTATGATGGAGTAATCCTTAGATGTATTGACCATAATAACGCGGAAAATTTACTCAAAGAACTCCATGACGGCCCGGAAGGTGGACATTTTGCAGGTGAAACCACAACTCACAAAATATTAAGGGTTGCCTATTATTGGCCCACTTTGTTCATGGATGCTCATGCATATGCCAGGAAATGTAAATTTTGTCAAGTGAGCATTGGTAGGGAAAAGAGACCAGCCATTCCACTTTAGACGATGACCATATCCATACTTTTTGAGAAATGGGGAATAGATGTCATCGAAGAAATTTCTCCCAATTATTTGAAACAACATAAGTATATCTTCACCGCAACAGATTATTTCACAAGGTGGACAGAGGCTATCCCTCTCATGCATATTAATGAAAATGTAGTGATCCAATTTTTAGAACAACAATTAATAACAAGGTTTGGGATGCCTTTCGTCCTCGTTTTTTACAATGTTTCCTAGTTTTCTTCCGCACACTTGATAGAATTCACCCTCGATAAAGGGATCATAATAAGATATTCTGCAAACTATTATCTGCAAGGGAATGGAGTAGCAGAGTCAACTAATAAAAATATTGTGCAAATTTTTAAAAAGACAGTTTTTGAAAATTAGAGAAATTGGAATAATTTACTTCATAATGCCATGTGGGTCGATAGAGTGACACCTAAAGAAGCCATAGGAAACTCTCTGTACTTTCTAGTATATGGACAAGAATCCATTCTCCCAAACATATTGTACCTTCCATCTTTACAGCTTGCCCAGGCATCAAGAGGTCATCCCTCATCTGCTATACAACAAAGGATTGATAACCTTCTCATGTTGGATGAAGAAAGGGAAAAGGATAAAGTTAAGTTCACCACTCATCAATAGGTAGTTAAAATATGGTTTGATAAACATAATTCTAGAGAAAAAAATTTAAAGTAGGGGACCTAGTCTTGAAGTGGGATAAATAAAACGATTCTAAAGGAAAACACTCAAAATTCCAAAATCTATGGCTCAGACCTTTTCAGGTGGTTGAGAAGGTCGGAGCAGGCACATACCAGTTGCAAAATCTGAGGGGCGAATCCAACAATATCACGGTGAACGGCCAAGCCCTAAAACAATACTTCTCCTAAATAAATAAATAAAATGTTTGGGACGTTTTGTTTGAGTTTCTTTTTCTTTTTAGCATACATTTTGATCAAGCTGAGTGTGTGGGTTTAGGGAAGACAGACTGCAATTTTTTTCTTTTCTTTCTCTTGCTTGTTATTTTCTTTAATTAAGTTGTGTTTTGTAAAGAAATGGTTGATTTTAATAAATATAGTAAAACAGACTCTGCTCCTGACCTATACGTACATGATAAATGATAGATATTGAGCAGACATGAATTTTCAAAAGATCCACATTTTGTTTTTGCAGACACACTACCTCAGTAAGAAATGAAACATCCACCTAATGGTCTGGTAAAGTTGAAGGGGAAATATGGTTAGTTGGAAAGGATCACATGTACCTCTAGACGAAGCCATGGAAAGCTCCACCTTAACAGTTATATTTTCCAATAACAGATATCCTCATCTCTGACTCACTCTTGGAATTTTTTTCCTAAAGAAAATGATATATATTAAAGAGAGTGCAAATTCCTAGAGGGTATGCAGATAGCTACTCTTGGGCTATGGACGATAGTTGGTAGTGGAGCAAGGTCTATGATGTCAAGGTGACTCCATTGGGGCTATGGACGCTCACTGGCAGGGGAGCGACAACGTAGCAAGAAAATAATAATAACTAAAAAATGGCCTCAAGCCAGTGGATGCCTTGCCCAACTCTTGTCAAAGAAGGGTGTGGGTCATGGTAAAGAGGAATGAAGGTGGAAAAAGGGATGAACTCCATAGGTGTATTTGGATTCACAAACCTAGGAAGTTGTGTACGCATTGATAGGAAAGGTTGTGTTTAAAGAAAAGCTAGATGGTTTCTCAATCAGATTTTTGCACCAGCTAAGCCCAAAGGAAGGAGCATAGATTCTATTTTCACCTGGAGAATCACCATTTGTTGAGCACTCAACACACCCTAAAAGAATTTGCGAAATATTTTTATTTTTGGGTACCACATTTCATTTTTCTAAGTCAGAGACTGTATCATGGATGAATGGATTTTTTACTTTATGTCATTAAACCTTATCATCGACCATTCTGTTTTGGTTTTGACAGATTGAATTTTTCTAAGTAACAATGCACGATAGGCCCAAAAAATGCACGGTTTGAAACTTTTTAAAAATCATTGATCGGTGAAGTTTGGCCTATAAGATAGTCTTTGAACATTGTCAATATACTTCGAAATCGATAATATTCAAGAGGTAAATCACAAACAGAAAAGAATGTCATAACCAATTGACAATCGTTGACACATCTTCCACATCAGCAGAATTCGAGAGACAAAACTGCGGAAAGTTTTACTTTAACACTTCATCGATTGTTGATCATTGTTACGACGTATGCATCGGTATAATATTGTGCGGAAACTAGACTTATGTCTAAAGGAAATCATCGATTCCAAAGAAATATTTCCCACAAAAAGGTCAAAATCAATCGCCACATGTCTTTTCTGTGTAAGCAGTTCGTACGACACAGCTTGTTTTCCATACGTCATCTCTTGATGTTCCCTGCATCATGTCTGTATCTCCAAGTCAGCATTTCCACATCAACACTGTACAGAGTTTTGGGTTGGCATTGGAGATTTCGGCTAAAGGTATCAACGAAAAATGTTTAAGAAAAGTGTCAATGTTGAACTACTCATTTTCTATCAGAAGTCTGATAGGACATCATACGATGGGGGTTTTCATCGAACCTTCCACATTCTACATTGGCGATCCTATTCATTCTATGCTTTGGTTCCATTTCAAAACCATGCCTTTTTTCCCCCAACATCGATCATACCACTTTTTAAAATACGTGAAGGCTCGATAGGTTGATGGGATACTTTCTACAGGGATAAGATCCGATTGTTTTATTTAAGAGGCCAATCAATGTTTCACACAACCCATGTTACTATCCCCATGGATGATTTTAGGGGCTAAATTTCGCTCATGGGCTAATTTTCCATTGTTTTTCCAAAAACGAGATTAGCTATTTTAAAAATGATTCGCCCAAACTCTATAGGATAAAATTATTTTACCTTAAAAATCACCAAAATTTTATAAAAACTATATAAAATACTCATAAATTTGAATATTTTTACAAAAATATCGCTAAACATTTATAGTTGAAATATGAAGGATTAGTAAGATTCGCCAAGGTTTCTACATTTTAAAATAAATTTCCATCCTTAAAATCATCCCTAACTATCCCGTGCGTCGACCAAACAGTATAATTTTGAATCCATCGATGAAATATGAAGTAACCCTCTCCTTCGATGCCATACTACATTTCATTTAATCCCAATCATGGTTCGGATTTAGTGATGGATTGTGTAGGGCACATTTACACCCTTGAATTTAAGAATTGATGCGACAAGGTAAGTATTCTCCCTGTTTAAATTACAAAGACATATTCAAACACATCATTCTGTGTACAAATATTTTATTCACCGAAGCAGTCGAAGGAGCGAGAGAGCACGTCGAAGAGCATACAACCGATATTTAACTCTAAACCAGGTTAATCTTGTGCAAGGAATAGGTATGCATTGTATTTATCATTTATACATTTCCAATTGTGTCTATAATACTTGTAGATCTTGGTATCTCACTCTATCTATTTGCATAAAATACATCCAAGAAATATGAAAACCAGGCACTCACCAAGGACACCCAACTAAAGGAACCAAAGGTTGGGGAAGGATCTACGTCGAGCGATGCAAGGGAGCTCGATTTCGCCTCAAAGACAGAATCGGTTATCCACATGTCCACCAAGAAGTAATTTACCCAGCCTTTGGCATTCAGTGACACAGAGGCAACCACGGGGTCTAAAGTGGTGCTCCTACATTGGGGCGACCTACACAACAAAATTAGCCAGGAGGACTACCCTGATTGCATGCCTCATAGCAATCTGAATGTCTAAATATTGGATGATGAGGTGTTTCCAAACATTCGGAGGTCAAATATTCATAGGGTGGCTAGCTGGACCCCATTTCTTCCCTACATCGAGACCTTGGGATGGATAATTGACCATGTTTACATGATGAAGTGCACCATTGACAATGAGAAAGGTGAGTGTGTTGGTGTTTTCCTTCTAGTGGAGGTGCAGAAGTACTACAAACTTAGAGACCCGGAGGAAAGGCTAAACACAGACTCAATGGTAAAGTTCTACGAGATTCATGATACTAGATGATTGTTATCCTCATGGTGGAAAGAATATAATAAATTCACATATAAGAGCACTAGATGGTACAACAAAGTAAATCTCTAAGATCCATACATGTATCTGATGGCGTTAATCTATCGGTTATATGGAGAAAATGATTGCTCCAAATTTTCAGAGGTATGGATGCCCTTGGCATACACCATGGTGATTTCAAGGAGAACCTTCAATTGTGCAGCCATTATCTCCAAGAATCTCAGCATAAATATTTCATAGGCCCAGTCGTTGAAGGAAGGAGAGGTTTCGACCTTCTACATGGCATCCTACTTGTTGGATGTAATTTGTGCAAGGAACTTTTTTTCAAGTATGAATCTGAGCTGGAATATTGTCGAATTCTCTGTACATGTCTATTTCAGCATATTATGGGAACATAGATACAAGAGATCATATTATTTAATATGCAATGAGTTCCTAGTCAGGGTATACCTCATCATCTTTAGAAAAGAGTACCCTTGGATTTCAGTGGCAGAAAAGAAAATGATAGAAAACGTTGGCCACTGGTACTTCGAAGAAACTAGCACTTATTTTAGAGTGTTCAGAGATATCAGCGCACCCCACATTCTCCATGTTCATGTCCCATATCACTTCATTTTGGTGGAGATTTTCTACCAGGCCATCTTGCAAGGCTACGATGCCTCCCTGGTCAAAGTCAAGAAAGGAGATTTCATTCCCTATGGTTCCCACATACGATTTACACAGTCAGAGACACTACATAGGAGAAACAAGAGGGGTTGAATCATATCGAGTATCGGTTTCATAGAGGCTTCTTTCGCAAGCGCGATCCAAAGGGATTAGTTCCCCAACATGCAGCGTAGGTATCCTCCTATTGTTCGTATTCTCATGATAATTTTGAAGATGAAATCTTCACTGAAGGCACGAAGGACTGGGAGGAAATATTGCAAAGAAGGGCCAACCTGAATATGACTAAGTTTGAAGCGATGCCCCTGGATGAGAAAGTTGAAACCATAGAGCACTCTGCTCAATAATTCATCAGGGTTAGATAAGAAAGAAGAGAAACGGAAGAAACAAAAGCGCAAAGGATGGGTACTTTGTTGTTCAAAGAAGCCAAAAGGGATATGAAAAGGTTAGAGGAAGACACCCCACTTAATCCTCTGATAGAACCTCTGAGGATTACCCCAATAAACACCAATGACCATGAGGTATAGCCAAATGGCTCAAGTGTCACCACACCAACAGAACCTATCGATCGAGAAAAAACTGTCCATGTGAGATCCCTAATAATAACTGCAGTTCAACAAAGGCCAATAGGAGTATCAAGCGGAACAAGGGTGTGATTCGTTCTTGTGGACCTAATCACTATATATGATGATGATGAAGGTTTAGAGGCTTCACACATAAATCTATTTGTAATCACCCAAGAGAAAATCCTGGGAAAATTATCTGCGTTGACTCCCGATGAAATTGTACTAGAACCTCGAGATGGCTACCCGGAAGCCAGAATCACTATTGATGTTGAATTTCTCAGTTCACTAGAAACAAAATCGATAGAATGGACTTAGCCACATGGTGTCAGATCCTAAGATGACATGGACATGGGTGAACAAGGAGGAACACTGAAACTACCATAAATTGCACCCTACCAGCCGAACCTTCAATTGGTACTGAGTTTCCTCCTTCTCCCTCATCTGAAGTGAAAATGCCGTTGATCATTGAAGCCGGGAAAGAGGACCTGTCAAAAAAGCATCCAAGAAACTCCCCTGCCAAGGAGCTAAGTGGGCCCAACCATGAAACAAAAAAATAACCTACATGAGAAGATACCATGGAGCATCTCTACACACCAAGAATCTCGAGCAATACTTTTTCCTAGGGAGATTAGAAGATTCTATAGCCTATAGATGAAATCTTCGACATGCAATCCATTGCTTATGACAGGAAGAGAAAATCTTTGGTGAAAAGTACGATCAATAAAATAAAACTCACCTTGGATATCACTTTGTTCATAACCACAGAAGAAACACTATTTGACACAGAGCATGCTAATATGACCAAACTCATCGGAGTTGGAATGGCCATAATGGATGCCACACTTAATAGAGAAAATAAGGATGAAGAGAAGGAAACCTCCATGAGAAAATAATTGGACCATATTCATCATCAAGATGAGTACTACCAAAACTCAACACAGGTGGTGGTAATCTTAAAGAGTGAGTTCTGAGAAATATATGGGAGATTCAAAAGAGAAAGACACATCTTCACTACTCGAGTATATGATCTTCAAGAAGATACTTTAATGTGGATGGAACCTGCAGAGATATGCAGCGGTGGTTTTAAAAGGTGCATCTAGACTTAGAATGAATCAACTACATGAATGAAGTGCAGAAGGGTCGCGATTCATAGGAGCATGGTATCCAAGAGTTGGCGGACAGTAGCATCGCTCAAATACAAAAATAAGTCTAACACTAGGTGTCCATGGTACAACATCCTCAACAAATAATACAAGAAAGGAGGGTAGAATGCGAGAAACATTGGGAGAAAATCAACATGGAAATAAGGGACATTAATTTGCCAGAGTTTGTTCCACTGGAGGATTTCTTTGGCTTACAAGATATTGTTAAACAACATGAAGAGAAAGACCTGGCATGGGAAATGGATATTTCATATACTTCAAGAATGATCTTGTTTCTTGCGAATAAGTTTATGGAAACCCCAATCAAACCTCTGGCAGTCTTACAGTGCTTAAGTGTCAAATTGATCAAGTACAATGAGCGAGAAGTAGAGATAAAGGAAGTCCTCTCTGCCCCGATGGATCAACATAGGTTCCCATATGCAAACACATGTGAAGACCTCTTCTTCAAGTGCTTAGAGTATGATAGAAATAATCCACTGCAGTGAAAGGATCAGATGATCTTAGGAGAACAAAGAGATCAAATCTTCCACGTGTCATTTTTGTTTCACTTAACATGACTTTTAGTAGTTATTTTTGGCTTAGTGATTCTTTATAAATAGGGAGATCGACCTCGTGTTTAAAGGTCGATGGTTTTGGAGAGAAATGCTTTTCTAAAATTTTGTAATAGAACTATTTCTATATAAATTTATTTTAATTAAGAAGTTTTGTTTAGAACCAAAGACACTTCTATCATCTGAGGTGTGAATGTGTTTAGACCAGGGAGGATTATCTTTGTCTTCGAATTCGATATTTGCTTTTTTTTTTAGTAAGATTTTTTGTACCTTTGTTTAAAGTTATATTATAATGTTGTAACAGTTATTTTATTCTAATTAGAGACTAGAAATTGATTGTGTTAATGTGTGATTGATAATAGGGTATTGGAAATTACTTTTCTCGCACTAGCTTCTTTTCACATGTATGTCTCTTTTCTGCAATTGTTATCTCAGACAATGTTGAATATCAACTAATTAAATGGTATTAATTGCTAGCTTGAAGTTGGTTATATAGTCTTAATATTCATGCTAGGGTATTAACATTATCCTAATCCCATCCTTCCCCCCAAACACATAATTAGATTCTCTTTGTCATCTATTTTAGAGTTTTATCTTTCTTTTGTTATAATATTAGAAGAGAACCAAAAAGAGAACTGCCTAACTTGAGGAAAAGGCTTAACATAAAAGACACACCTATTAATCACTATTAAAGCCCATTGATAAACCCATCCATATCACGAATCTAGAGAACCTTACCACTCATTAAATGCTTACGAGTCTAATTGGGCCTCTTAGGTGGGTTTGGTTCCTACTGTTGAGTTAAAGGGATCTTGGACCCCTCAACACAAGGGATAGGAAAGAGGAGACAAGGAATATTGAACCCCATCATAGTCACACCCTGGGCCAAGCATGAAGGCTTAGGATTTGATGGTAGAAGTGAAAAATCCATCACCATGAAGAAAACCATTTTCTTCAATGCAACATACATGTCAGAGCTAGCTTACTCATCAGGAGAAGGATAAACAATAGTGAGGAAAGGTGTCATCCCACTACCACCTCAGTCTTGTGGTAGATTGAAGGAGAGAAATGATGAGGAGAGTTTACAGACTCAACCCACACCTGCACTCAAAGACAACAACAAATCAATCAGTGAAAGGAAGAAGAAAAAGAACACCAGGAGGTCCACATCAAACAAGAAATTTATTTTGTGTCATTGTTGGGAGAAGAGAGACCATACCATACACAGTTGTTGGTATGTGGAGCCATGTTTTTTTTGTGGAAAGAAAGTCCATAGTGGGGGTTCGGGTTTGAAAATACACCACAATGGAATCATGGAAAAGGAAACCCTAACTCACAGAATGAAGGACAGAGAAAGGAAGGCCAACCTCAAGAGATCCATCCCAAGATGCAACAAAAGAAGGGTAACAAGAAGTCTAAGAAAGACACCGAAAAGTGGTATGAGTTCCACAACAACCCCTGGAAGAACACCGATGAATGTTGCTTGAAACAATCATTGGTGGTTGAAATCAATGAAAAAGAATCAGAACCTGACTCAGACTTTGATTCAGAGAACAATAAAGGGAAACAAATCATTGATGTAGAACCCACTTTTACCATTGTAGCCACAAAAATACGACCAGAAGAACCAGAGGAGCGCCTCTTCCACTCACAGATGTGGGTAAAGTGGACCCCATTTCATTTCATTGTTGATAGCAGGAGTTAGAAGAACTTGATCTTAGCCGAGTTTGTCAATATATTTAAGTTTCCAATGATGCCACACCCCCAACCATACACCATCATATGGTTGAGTCGGGGATGAGAAATTCATGTTAGCTAGCAATGTCTCTTGTCCTATGGCATCAAACCCTTCAAGGATGAGGTAGCATGTGATGTTTCCCCACTTGAATTATGTGATGTTCTTTTAGGAAAACCATATATGTGGAAACATCACGCTATCTATAAGTCTCAGCCCCCTAGTGTCATTTTTACTCTAAGAGTTCATCTCTATAGGGTACCAGAGGTAGCTCTGACTACTTCCACTTCATTGATATCAAAAAAACAATTCCAAAAAGTAATCTCTCAGACCTAAAAAATTTCCCTCTTCACGATCCATTCAGACGGTGAACCACTACAACCTTGTCCCGAGATGTTTTTATCCAATAGAAGCATATCGATGAGATTGTAAAGGAGCATGAAGAGAATGAGATTTTTCTACATGTTCAACATAGCTCTATTGGCCACGACCCATTTCAGGTGTGCTTAGGGTTCCAACCATTAGCCCCCATTAATATAACTATTATTGTTGCATCTTCATCGACAGATTCCTCCCGCACTTTGAACAAGGAATATCATGCAACTAGATATGTTGAATGGATTCAACACCTCCAAGTTCATGACATCCTTCAACAAGAAAAGTATAAGCATGACATCTGCTTCAACAAGGTAAGCGACTCACCAAGTTTTAGATTCGACATAAGTTTCCCCATCAAATGCAATGGGGACCATTTCTTTTTAAGGGGGGGGGGGGGGGAAT
>ML810317.1:62383-80442 GCA_009831015.1 Picea engelmannii
GCAGTAGCTTATGAGCTGGAGCTTCCACAGGGTAGCAAAATTCACAACGTCTTCCATGTATCATGCCTTAAGAAATCCCTCGGTCAACATGTCAGGCCTATTGAGGCATTACCTCCCATGGATGAGGAGGGACAACTTGTTTTAATTCCAGAGGAGGTGTTAGAATTTCGAGAGAAGAGGATCTAAAACCGAAGCATCAAGGAGTATCTGATCAGGTGGAAGGATTTACCCATTGAGGATGCCACTTGGGAGTAGGAGCACGTGGTTAGAGAAACAGGTTTGGAATTTCTTGAGGACAGGCAATTTCAAGCAAGGGAGACTGTAATGTCCCCCACCTCTTAGAGAGGTGATGAGGAGACTCAGTGGCCTGGGTACCCCCACTAGGTCATAGTCTCACACTGAAGGGGGGAAAGTCAAGAAGTTAAAAGTTATATTTTTAAGTTGACTTAAGAAAGGAAAAGGATAAAGGAGTAAAAGATAACTCAACAGAAGAATAGAAGATTAACCCTGGGAGTTAACCTAACTCAANNNAGAATTAGAAGGAAAAGTATAAGTAAGAGGTTGGGGTGCACCTATTACTCATTCTGGTTTTGGATTAGCATTTTCTATTGCTCTTGAGCATTCAGTTTGGGGGTTTTGTTGTACAAACCCTTGTGAGCAACTCAGTGGTGAAATATCCACTCACCTTGCTCTGCAGCTTGGTCTCGGGGATGAAAGACTCCTCCACACCATTCTAGTCTCATCCCATCTCCATCTAGCCCTTCAGAAGGTAGCAAGTCGTATTGTTCTTGTGTTTCCAGCAAGGGCGCACCATCATCTGGAGGGAGGTTTGATCCAGCTTATCCTGAGTGCCTGGGGCCATTCTGACAGTTGGGTTTTGTTTGCAGGGGCAGGACCATCAGTTTGAGGGATTTTATGGAGGGTTATCATCATTCTACATTTGTCTGCAGATTGGGACATCTTGGAGCCATAGGGGACGTCCTGTAAATCAGTAAAACTCAGATCTAGGGAGATCTACTTGAGATCTGAGTCTGAAACTTCTCCCATGGGATTCTCATAGCTTGATCTATATTCTTGGAGAGTTTCAGAGCATTTGGAGGCCTCCTTCATCAAGGCCGAACCAGCTAGGGGTTTCATTCATCCAGTGGGGCACCGCATTCAGTGGGAAATTCAGATCTACGGGGTTTGAGAGTGGATTTGGGAATTTGGACATCTGGGTTGTCCTTATAGTTGCCCGATCTATCATTTGGCATATTTCTCAGGATTATTGGACACTTTTGGTAGCAGGGTAGCATTATTGAGGGCTTAGCATTCTAGCAGGACATGGCACTTTCCAGCTTGGAGGTTGAGCATTAGTACGGCTCAGATCTGCTGGATTCAGTCTTCATTGTATATCCAGCCTTTGGAGGCTCATGTTGTATTGTCGGGAGCATTTTGTAGCAACTCATATCTATTGCTTGTATGACCATCTGAGGTTTATGCCAGATCGGCCATCTATTGTATTGATATTACATTTCTCATAATAAAAAGGTCATATCTTTGCTTTTGCTTCTACATCTTGAATATATTGTGATCTCCATGTGTTGATGAATCTTGTATGCACTTAATAAATCAATAAATTAGTAGTATTTAGTGATTCCAAGAAAGAATTTGGCTTGGGATCATTACAAAATGATATTGTGAAAGGTTAATGGGGTGATGAAATGTGAAGAATGATGAAGGGAAAGGTGGATGAGAATAGGACATTTATGAGCCCCAACAGTCGTATATAAGCACGTGATTGTAGGAAGTTTCCAAGGGAGGTTTGGATCCACACCACTCTGACCCCCGCAATTCACCACCAACTGCCACATACTTCTTCAGCTATATTGTGGTTTTGATTGCAGGACCACTCTAGAAATTTATCATTCGATCATGTTGCATCCCCGCAATGAAGTGTAGTCATTTCTCTGTTGCAAATCTGTGATCTAGGAAACCCTGCTATTTTAGCCCCCCTGCTAAAATTTATTCTTTTGCCAACTCGAGAATCCCTCTAACCATGCTTAAATATGGTGCCAATTTTGGTGCTCTGGAGCTTTGGATCCTGAGCAGGGATATCTCCCAAAGGATGACCTCCTGAATCTGACATGGTGGCCTGACGCCATATGACATCACAGTTGTTGATGTGTCACAAAATGGGTGTGCCATGTGTCAATTGAATATGAGCAGATGATATGCCCAAAGATTCCTAAAATGAGTGCCACATGTCGGCACCAGATGTATGCCACATATCTTTGACGAATGGGTGCCATGCATCTGAACTGATGGACCCCAAGAGCCTTTTGCACTTTAGGTTTAGGAAATTATGCATGTAGAGTTTCTATAACTCTCAAAGGGCCAAACCTGCGAAGTGATTAGTGTGTTCTTATCACTAATTAATCTGTGATTAATATGCTTTTATCTAAATGCTTTGGGACTTCAGGGCTTATGCTTGGTCGTTAAGGCTTGCACGACTTTGAAATTACAAATGCGCGAGAGCCATTAATCTGAGATTTGCATGGGATTTCCACCGCTGAAACTTAAACCTGTATGTTATTTGCATTTCAATCCCGAAGTGGACAGTTCTGAATGTTGTGTTTTGCGCTCATTTTTTTTCCCTGCGCATACAACATACTTGATCGGTTTGTCTTTATCAACCAGAAGAGGAAAAACTTATAGGAAGGTATGCAGAAAAGGGAGAGACTCGACAGAGGTGTAGACACATGTTTTAACAATAACTATATATGACCCATGATAACTTAATGTGCTAACATTGGCTCCATAGGGGATGGCATGCTCCCTGTGAGATTCCAAGAACAAGCAGCTTTAGTGTCTTATCCTAGGCATATGGGGTCACTTATTTAAATACTAAAAGAAAACTGAAAACTGAAAATCTTGCACATGAGCTTATTTATATACAAGGCCCTACTCTAACTGACTTTTACAATAGTCTAGGTGACAACAAACTTCCACCGGAGACACTCAAGTAACTTCCTAATGAAAAACTTTATTACTATGTCATTGATCAACAAGAGATAATAAAACTGTGACAGCAAATTAATTACAATCTTTGGATTACCTCCCAATGTTGAAGGTATGACAAAGCTTGAAGGCTTCAATACATTGAGGAAATGCAACTCCATGTACTCCCCTATAGGGTCATCAAATAGGTGATAAGACTTATTGGGTTGATAACAGAAAACCTGCTCTTCTTTACAAATGCTCACATATGGTTGAATGTTTGTTGCAAGTACAGGTGCATGAATGGTTGATGCAGGATATTGATCCACTTTCCTTTTATCTTCTCTGAAAACATTTTCTAGTTGATTGCAAGAAATCTCCTCGTGTATATCAATGAATGGATATTTCTATTTAACATGTTGATCATTTATAAGTGTTGGATATGAGATAAGTTGCACATTTAGTTCTTCATTTTCTCCTTCATTTCCCTCCCAAGGATCAGATTCATAATTATCATATACAGGAACCATGCTACAAGGTTCCAAAGAATCCATGAAAAAACTATGCTCTTCATCATCTTCGCTGGGATATTCATCAAAAATTGGTTTTTCTTGGTCAGTATTTGAAAAAACTTCTTCATCATAAGTAGGGTTTCCAAAAACCTTTGTTTCAAGCACAGAAATATCCTTTGCATTTTCTTCATAAGAGAAGAAAACAAAATTTTCATCTGATGTAGATGAATAGGGAAGAGAAAGAGTTGATTCCTCATCCAAGGCATATTCTTCATTATCATAGTTTTCATAAGAATAAATTATATCTTGAACATAGTATTTATACTCCTCACAGTAGCTATGACAAATTAACTCAGAGGAATAAAACTTTTGACAATGAATATTGAAAGCAGCATGAAACTCCTTGAGTCAAGAAATGCTTGAAGGTTCAAGAGAATGATACCAAACACAAACATCTCCCTGAAGAGAGTACATAAGCAACTCCATACGTATGTATTCATGTTGGATGTCAATTTGTTGCATCAAAGCATGAAATTCTAGAACATGCTCAACATGGTTGTCATTCTCACCTTCATAAAATATTGGTAGAAGATCTTGTCATTCATCAATTTGAGGCACAGGATGTGGATAACCAGCTATGGCTGAGAAATTGAATGGGGAAAACCTCTTGGCTAGGATAGCCTCCATATCCATTTAATTTGTCTCAAACCAGTGGAGTTTCCAATAGATTTCCGAACAATGGAGTCTCCATGGTGAAAGATGAGTAGTTAGAACAATGTATCCAGCTTCAGTTCACTATATAAAACTAGATCTCTTCATTTTCATTCTCCCAGGGAAGATATCTTCACTTCTATCCCTGGCAACGCTGCCATGAAATGTTAGCACTGAGAGTCACCCTCGGACTACTAGAGGATAATCCCAGTACCCATCAAAATGTAAATGAATTTAAAATGGTTTGATTAGGTGGATCGACGCGACTTTAAATAAAGGAAAATAAAACAGATATTACTGGAAATCAGTGATGGACCATTGGGTTATGGAATAATAAACAGTCTGCTCAATGAAGGCATTTAAACTCCCTATCAGACTAAATATGTGTATAATGATGAAGAGAAGAATAAGAGGATAACATAAAAATGAATATTCTCTAAGCATAGATCCTCTCTTCAAAGAGAATTTAGATATGTCTGAACAGTAAACAATGATAGATAGGCAAGCTTACAACAGATCATCTACCACATCAGGAATCTATCGATCAAAGGAAAATTTTAATCCTTAAAATCAGCAATACATTCAAACAAGATGAAGAATAGAACTTAGATGTGTCTGAACAGTAAACATTGATAAATAGGAAAGCTTACGGTAGATCCTCTACTGCATTAGGAATCTATCAATCAAAGGAAAATTGTAATCCTTAAAATCAGCAATACATTCAGACAAGATGAAAAATAGAACAGAGAATATAGAAGATAAAACTGATGAAACAACTCACATGAGTCTTCAAGAATAATACCATTTACAACTACAATCCCCTCCAGCTTACAAATTGAAATATACAGTCATAAACATTTATCAAAACTTCCTTCGATCTTGGGCTAAACACCCCCCCCCCTCTACATCTCATTCATATGATGTATTTATAGTCAAAACAAAAGACAAAAATGAATGAAAAGTCTTGCTTCTTGGGTGCCTCTTCTCCAGTGTCACGTATCTTTTCTTGGCTGTCATGTTCCTTCTGTCAGAAGAAAACTCTAGCCAGTATGGGCCTGCAGAAAAATATTCCCTCTGTGGTACTTTGGGCTGACAGTTTTTTGTCTCCTCGGCCAGACCCTCCATGCTTCCATTTAATCGAGTAGTCGATTGTTCAACCATCGATCCTTCTTTCATTAATTGATTTATCATTGGGATCAGGACGAGGCCTAATTCCTAGTTTGTCTCCACACGTTGCTTTCATATTGGTCTGTATATAAGCATGTGATTGTGTAAGTTGCTAAGGGCGAGTTGGATCCACACCGCTCTAACCCCCACAATTCACCACCAACTGCCACGTACCTCTTCATCTATACCATGGTTTCGATTGCAGGACTACTCTAGAAATTTATCATTCGAGCGGGTTTCGTCCCCTCAATGAAGTGTGGTCATCGATCTGCTACAAATCTATGATCTGGGAAACCCTGCTATTTTAGCGCCCCCGCTAAAATTTATCCTTCTGCCAACTCCAAAATCTCTCTAACCATGCTTAAATATGGTGCCAATTTTGGTTCTCAGGAGATTTGGATGTTGAGCAGGGATATCTCTCGGAGAATCACCTCCTGAATCTGACGTGGTGTCCTGACATTATATGACGTCACAGTTGTTGATGTGTCACAAAAGGGGTGTTCCACGCGTCACTTGAAGATGAGCGGATGAGATGTTCAAAGATGCCTAAAATGAGTTCCATGTGTTGGCACTAGATGTATGCCACATATCTCTGACGGATGGGCGCCACGCATCTGAATGGATGGACCCCAAGAGTCTTCAGCACTTCGAGTTTGGGAAATTACGCATGTAGAGTTTGTATAACTCTTGAAGGTTCGAACCCGCGAAGTGATGGATATGTAGGCATAATTTAAACATGGTAGGAACTATGTGAGAAAACAAGGAATCATAATGTTATGAGGGCCATGTGACCTAACACTAGTGATACATCCACTCATAATAGAAACATTTTCTAATGAAAACCCATATCATATGGGAGTTTTTATGTTAGAAATAACATTTTATCCCTACCTTCTAGTTAACAAAAACTCTTCATAAGTAAATTGATATTTCATTGAATTTCTATTTAATAGTATTTTTAATGGTATATCAGTGTTCTGTAGAGTGATCTCCTTCTCCATTCTCAAATGATTTAGCAAAGAATTGGCATATTTATGCCAATCCCCATTAAGCAATAGGTAGCCAATTTTCTTTCATGCTAGTAGTCTCTTGTGCCTATACATTAGGTACCTAGTTTTAGTCATTCTCTTAATGGGGAAATAACTAATTATATGAGGATAGGATAGGTTACTTATGATATTAATTATAAGATTATAAATTATAAACACTTTTAAATTTTATCAGTATTTCTCCATGAGTATATAGAAATACTACAACCCAAATCTTCAAATCCATATATATAATATAACAAGATTGATGAGTGTCTCAAAAGGGGTTTATTTTTTTCCCAGAGCCAAAATTGATATGATTTACAATTGTTTTCAAGG
Source organism: Picea engelmannii (assembly GCA_009831015.1). Classification (NCBI taxonomy): domain Eukaryota; kingdom Viridiplantae; phylum Streptophyta; class Pinopsida; order Pinales; family Pinaceae; genus Picea; species Picea engelmannii. Next base: position 69,120 of record ML810317.1, read on the forward strand.
TAAAAATAGGTTTTGGACATGGAGGGATATGATGTTAGGTTTAATAATCAACAACAAATAAACTCGAAACTATATCAAGCAAGGGAGTTAGGGAGTTTCTAGTTAATAAATTCCTTAGTGGAAATATGGTTCCTTTATGTAACAATTAGGTATAAATCTCTTAGTTGAAATCCCTTAGTTAATAGTAAAATTAGGTCTCTTTATGTATCCCTTAGTGGAAATCCCTTAGTTTGTACTTAAATCTCTCAAGTGATCCAAATATATAATATAGCAAAATTACATTTTCTCCACCTCATCTTAATTTATATTAGGAATACAAACAACCCTCAATCCCATCCCATTTAACATGACAATAAAGGAATTATTATAAAAACTCTGACATTTAAACAATGCTAATGGGAATTTTAAAGCAATGGCATATAATCCATGTTCATGCAAAACCTTTACCTCGTTGTGATTAAAACAAGTTTGCGTGAGGTTATGAAGATTAAACTCTTTGTTTTGGGGATTCTAATGCATTACATTATATGTGGTCTTTGAGGATCCAACCATAGGGAACTTTTAAGGAGTATTATAGAAATGTTCTAATACGTTTTCTTAGTGGATCCAACCATATGGAACTTTTAATGAATCCACTTGCTTGTTGTTTTTTTTCTGAATTGATTTCCCTTGGCGAACCCAACTTTCTAATTTCAATGAATTCTTTGTGTGGATTTTGTTGATTATTATGAAAAGATTGTGGTTTTGTCTTCTGTCCCTTATCCCTTTAGTCATCAGTCCTTGCCTGAGCAGTTGTCCAGGAGCCGAATCGACAGTCATCACTTCGGTGTTTAAATACCTATAGATTCAAATGCCCTGCTTTTCTATGCATGGATGATGAGTGAAGGATAAGAATCTGCCATGCTGTCTATGGACCCCTTATCTTTTAGTTGATTGATTCATGGCTGAATGTTTAGTCTTTGTGTCTTCTTCTTTGATGTGGATTGTGAATGATAAACCTCTGAGTGGAATGTCATTCCCTTTGCGAACCCAACTTTTGATTTCAATGACTTTTGTGTGTGGGTTTTATTGATTATTGTGAAACATTTGTGGTTTTATCTTCTGTCCCTTATCCCTTTAGTCATCAGTTCTTGCCTGAGCAGTCGACCAGGATCCGAATTGATGGTCGTCACTTTGATGTTTAAATACCTATAGATTCAAATGCCCTGCTTTTCTGTGCATGGATGATGAGTGAAGGATAAAAATCTGCCATGCTGTCTATGGACCCTTTATCTTTTAGTTGATTGATTCATGGATGAATGTTTAGTCTTTGCGTCTTATTCTTTGATATGGATTGTGAATGATAAACCTCTGAGTGGAATGACAGTCCCTTTGCGAACCCAACTTCTGATTTCAATGACTTCTATGTGTGGGTTTTATTGATTATTGTGAAAAGTTTGTGGTTTTATCTTCTGTCACGAATCCCTTTAGTCATCAGTCTGTGCCTGAGTAGTCGGCTAGGAGATGAATCGACGGTCGTCACTTCGGTGTTTAAAGACCTATAGATTCAAATGCCCTACTTTTCCGTGCATGGATGAATCTGCCATGCTGTCTATGGACCCCTTACTTACCTTTTATTTGATTGATTCATGGCTAAATGACCAGTATTTGTGCCTTCTAATGAGTGAGTACCTCTGTGGCTTGATTGTTTAAAATTTTGATTTATCTCTATGTTTTTAATTGCTTGAACTTGTGTACATCTCTGGATTTTTATTGATAAACTCTTCATTGTGGATAGATATTGAGGAGTGATGTCGAAACGAGATTATCCAAACATTCCTCACAAACTCTCTAGGCATTCGCAAGAAGGAAGAACAATAACTCCTTCTTCAACTGAGACTCCGAGTGAGCACCAACAATCTCATCAAAGGAGATTTTCAAACGAGTCTGTAAATAGATCAACTGCAAAACTTGCTCAAACCAGTGTTATGGATGCAACCTTCTTAGATATGTTGCGCATCAATATTCCTACTCCTGAGAATGTAGGGAATAGATCTGGACAAGAGAATATTTCTGGTAAGTTTCTTAAATTTTGTTTATTTTTGTTGAATTTTGTTGTATTATATTTATGTGAGGTTAAATATTGAAGTTACTTTCAAATGTGTGTGTAGGCAATCAATTTAGAGAAATGGGAGACAATGAGAGTGGTTGTCATGAAGATTTAAATGTCGGTGCAGAGGGTGAAGGTGGATTTAGGAGGCCGCATTATGAAAAAACAAAAGATTACACACCAACATCCACCTATCCTTCAGATGTTGGCGATGAAATTCCCTGGGAAGGGAATACTGAAGCAATGATGCTTGAGTGATGATCAGGTGTTAAAAAGGGGTTGGAAAATGATTTGGCGGTCTTGGAACTTCCTCAGGAGGGAAAACAAATTTTGCAAATTGTTTTTCATTCACTGGAAAACTTTATGGATGCATATCAGAAGATGGGGCCAACCACTGACATTTTTGTCGATCTGATGAGGCGGAGAAAGTCAGAGGTGATGGGTCCTGATAAATGGGAGACAGTAAAAAACAGAGTTTCAAAAGAAGACGTCATCTCCATGTTCAATTTCAAAGAGGGCCCAAAGCGGAAAATGTTGAAGGTGCAATAGTTTAAGCACCCTGACTTTGCCGGACATCTGTATAACATATTTTTTGGTGGCATATGGGAAATTGTCGTGGAACAATGAGGTTCCACACTATTTTGCAACACACTTTTTTGCAGAGTTTTTCTTGCACATGCACCTGGATTATAATAGTCTACCGTCCAAATATTATGGGACTGGTAAAGGACGTACATATGATTGCAAAGGGGCATATAGAAGTGCGGCATTGCCGAGGCCTCCAAAATATTTAGTACCTCGCCCAACAGGGTTATTTGCATCACTTTCAGAGTTCCAGGATACATCAGAAGATGGCAAAGAGGCCATGACTGCAATCAGGGAAAATTTGGAAGCTATGTTTTATGGTGTTGATGTTGGCATGAAGCGTTAGAGAGAAGAAGCCAATTCCCATGCCACATTTGTTGATAAAACAGATGCAGGCTTAGATGCAATGTCAGCAGAAGAAGTTTTGGAGTATGCAAAATTTTGTCGGGATGGTTGGAAGAAGGTCATTCAGAATGATGACCCAAATCGCAGATTGGTATGTGATCTATTTAGGAAAGTTTTGACACATTTCATGATAGTTTACTTCGAGTTCTAGATTTAAATATCCTTGTATCTATAGAAATAATCGAGTTCTTCTTGCCATTAATTGCAGTTTGGAGATATGTTAAACGAATCTCTAGTCGATAGGGGATTTCATTCAAAAAGTTTGAATTTGGATGGACTGAATCGGGTATGTTTTTTCTAATAGTTGTTCAATCTCCACTCTTTTGAATAAGAGATCAACAACATATATAATTTTGTATAATTGTGAACACATTGAATCCTAGATTTAGTTCTTAGTTGTGTTGTTCACAACTCTCTATTCCATCTCCTAGTACTTGGGCTGGCTTGTCTCAATTCTCATTGGGAGAGTTTGAAGAGGGTGGGAGTTCAAAGGTATCATTTAATGTCTTAAAATCATTTAAATTTAATGTGTTATATAATCATTTGAATATAATTTTTTTAATTTTTAAATTTGAAATGTGTTATATAGGCTAATGTGGAGAAGAGAGTACCTGAGAGTGTGCTCGGAAGGGAGATTGGGATTGAGGAAACACCCAGATTAGGAAAGGATGTGTCCATTCAGGATGATTCATAAATATATGTTCTTGACTTTTATCAAATTTTTGTTTTGTCAAATTTATAGTTTAGCCTTTCCTCAATTATTTTGAACAATATAGAACCCCTAGATAAGTTTGTTGTTGTCTTAAATGGTGTACATTCAAAATTATTTAAGGTTAGATAATGATGAAGACCTAATTTGGAACTTGAATATGTTTGAATATTTGAGAACAGATTCTATCCCACATCAGAAAAGAGAAAGTTTCTAAATTTTCCTCGATTGCATTCATTTCTTTCTTGTCCAAGAATGGCATAGTATTCTATGAGAACATCTATTCCATCGAAGAAAGAGAAGATAAGTATTTTTCGGAAGAATCATTTTTAAAATGGATATTTGTAAACTTTTTTAGATAATAAGTAGTTTTTTGGAAGAATTGCTTAATATGGAGATTTATGAGTCCTTTAGTTTGAAAGGGCATCGTGAAATTTGATTATATGACCACTGCAGAAGAAGAAGAGAAGTATTTAACTGTTGAGGAGATTAGTATCTGATTGTTGTGTAAATATGATCAAATAACAACACCTGGGATGAGAATTACATCTAAGGATTTGAGACTTTATCCACAAAGAGAATTTCCTGAAGGATTTTGGACTTTATCCACAAGGAGATAAGTATTTCTTTGGAAGAATGACTTAATACATGGATATTTCTGAATTATCTTCATACACAGTTCTATATTTATTTTCAGATTATTATCTAACTCTAACTCACAATCTGTTTTAGCAAGAACACAATAACATCACTTGGGATGAGAATTTCACTTGAAGGATTTAGGACCTTATCCACAAGGAGAATTTCACCTCAAGGATTTGAGACTTTATCCACAAGGAGATAAGTATTTCATTGGAAGAATGACTTAATATGGAGATTTGTGAACTTTCTTCATACATAGTTCTATATTTATTTTTAGATTATTATATAACTCTAATTCAATTCTTTTTTACCAAGAACATAATTTTTCTTTTTAATTTTTTCTAAGATTTTAGATAAGATTTACAAATTGTTTAAATCATGTACACTTAATTGGAGAGTAACTAGATCTTAAATCTGTTTAACTGTGGTTGGTTATGTTATTATTCCTTATTGTTTATTTAATATTTAGTTACAGTATATATGCTAACATGTGTTATTTGTTTTTTTATTGTGTTTTTTATTTTTACAGATGTCTAAATTATATTTGGTGGAAAATATGTTTACAATATATTTTGTGGGAAAGAGTATGTTGGAGGATGACAATTAACTCTTTTGGTATGTGTTAGGGTCCTAACCCGCACATAGGTAGAACAATATATTCTGATGTAATAAAGGTCAATATTAATAAGGCCTTTCAATAAAATAGAATAAGGTGGATGTAAGAAGACCTAATAGAAGCTTTCGCTTCTAGAAGGATCGTCCTCTAGATGCTTCTTTTTAGTATAAATAGGAGTCGAGGGTATGAAAACCCTATCTTGGATATTATTGTAATAGAGCTCTTCTCAAATGGAGGTTGCCCCCTCGAAGAGGCCCGTGAACATTGCTTTCAGATTCAAGGTGTTATTTCTATTGTTATTCTTATATCATTTTAGTGTTATTGTGGTGAATGTTCGGGTTATATTGCTATTATATTGATGTTGGTACCCCTTCAAGTGGTAGCGCATCAGACAACACCTGTGTACAGATCAACTTAGATTACCTGAAGCCCTCTTTAGATAAATCGATCGGTCGCCTGACTCTTGTAGTGTCACCGAGAACAACACTCGAGAAGATACTCTCTGTTACTTGGGTAGTTGGGTAGTACGGCTAAGGGTACGGTCTATTCTCCTTAGTTAGTGCCCTGAGATATTGGGCCGATTACTATTGTTGGGCCCCATACGTATATCAGAGACCTATAGCACATTGCAAACCCTTGAATACCTAACCCTTGGGGACAAAAACATAAACAAATTAAAACATACAAGATCTATTGCCACACAACTGTGTTCGGGTTGCCAAGTAAATACACATTTCTTTCTGGTTAATCATTTGGGCATTTCCTCTCTGCAGTATTTTTCAAACCATAGTATAACTCCATAAAAAATAAAAAAAGTCTGGAATTTTTTTCACCATAATTTTAGACCTATTCCATTGGATTCATCTCTTCTCCCTTATCACATTCATCCATATCATTTTTTCAGAATTTTTTTTTACCTCGCCCGCCCCTTTTTAGTTCCCCCATCCTCATGGCCCATACTTGTAGCCAAGACTTGGAAGCTTGCTTCAACACCTTGCAATTTGGTCTCATTGAGACCCAACAAGAAGTGAAACAACTTAGTGCCAATGTCGTCGCCATCAATACAACCATGAAGTCCTCAATGGATGAAATTAAACAAGACCTCACCACCCAGCTTGAATCAGTCTTTTTGACACTCTGCACCAAACTACATATCCCTACAGATAACCCTTCCTCTTCCTCACCCCCACATACTGAAGGTGACCATTCCTCTCATTCCCATACCTTGCAGAACCATCACTTTAAACGTGACCTACGCCTTCCACGAGTGGATGTGACCAAATTTGATGGATCGGACCCCACTAGTTGGGTAACCCAAAGGGAACATTACTTCTCTTTATACAACATTATAGATGACTTGGCCAAACTTTGGTATGGTTTTCTCCATCTAAATCAAGAACACTGGCAATGGTGGCAATGGAGAAAAAATTCTTGTCAAGGGTATATTGCTTGGACACAATTTGTGGCAGAGATTTATGAAATCTTTGACACTAACACCAACCATTTGGGCCATTTGACAAAGATGAAACAATTAGGAACAATGGAAGACTTTATAGCTACCTTTGAGCATATGGATTTTAGAACAGAGGGCATGTCTGATGCCTTTTTTTGAGAGTGTTTTATCAGTGGCCTCAAGGATTAAATTCGGGCCCATGTCCTCATGGATTGGCCTAAGAGTTGGATGGAGGCTACCGAAAGAGCTAAAGAAGAACAACAGGTTGTATCTTCTCAAAACCATAAATCCTCCTTCATCCCTCACCCTAAACCAGTAAATCCCACTACTCCCTCTACTCCACTAAAGATCCAAAAATTGACCCAGGTTGAAATGGTTGAGCGCCAACTCAAAGGCCTTTGTTATAATTGTGATGACAAATACTTCCCAGGCCACAAGTGTAAAGAACAAATGTTTTTTATGGCCATCTCTGAGGAGATTTTGGAAGAAGATGAAGAAACTCCCTCTATGTCTGAATCACCTGAATTCACTGACATAACCCCTCCCTCAGACCCTCCCGAAGTAGAACCAGTCATTTCCCTCAATGCTCTCACTAGCTTCTCCGCTCCCCAAACCCTCAAGATAATTGGTTACATCAAGCATCAGAAGGTCATGATTCTGGTTGATAGTGGAAACACCCATAATTTTATTCATCGTCACATTGCCCAAGAAACTCATTGCTACATCCATGCCGTCAATAATTTCCAAATCATGATTGCCAATGGTGGTTCCATGAAATGTGGAGGGCGTTGTGAAAATGTGTGTCTCCAAATTGGTGACTACCACCTGAAATCCCATATGTTTGCTATCGACATGGGGGGTTATGACATTGTGCTGGGTGCAGACTGGCTAAGGACTTTGGGTCCCATTCTCATGGATTTTAAAGACTTAACCATGAAATTCGACCAGGAGGGCCACCAATATAAGTTCCAAGGCATAACCATCAGTTCACCTAAGATCATTAGTTCCCATCGCATGGAAAAACTGCTCAAAAAGGGTCATTCTGGTGTTATCGTCCAACTCCATGCCATACAAGCAACAGAGACACCCTTCGTACCGCAAGACCTCCAAGCCATCCTTTCTAAACATCAATTGGTATTTTCCACTCTCCAAGGCCTCCCTCCTTCCTGTGGTGTTCATGATCATTCCATTCCCCTTGTACCAGGAAGCCTTCCTCCCAGTATCCATCTGTATCGTCATCCCTTTTCCCAAAAAAATGAAATTGAGAAAATGGTCCAGGAACTCCTTAATGCAGGTGTTATCCACCCTAGTATGAGCCCCTATTCGTCTCTTGTGGTCATGGTCCTAAATAAATAAGGTTCTTGGCGAATGTGTCCTGACTTCTGTGCCCTCAAAAAACTTCCCATCAAAGACAAATTCTCCATTCCTATCATTGATGACCTCCTGGATGAATTGAGTGGTGCCCAATTCTTCACTAAACTAGATCTTCGTTCGAGCTACCACCAGATACGTATGAAGGAGGCAGATATTCCCAAGACTGCCTTTAGAAATCATGAAGGCCACTATGAGTTTTTGGTCATTCCCTTTGGCTTGTGTAATGCCCCCTCCACCTTCCAAAGCCTCATGAATCATGTCTTTTGTCATTTTCTCCGCCATTTTGTCTTAGTTTTTTTTGATGATATCCTCATCTATAACAAAATCTGGATAGACCATCTTGCTCATGTGGATCGAGTTCTCCATCTACTCTCTCAATGCCAACTTTTACTGAAACAGTCTAAATGTGCTCTTGCCACCTCAAAAGTAGAATACTTGGGTCATCTGGTTGGCAAAGATGGCGTCAGGGTGGATCCTAAAAAGATTGAAGCTATGCAAGACTGGCCTCACCCAAAGACTCTTAAGAGCTTGTGTGGATTTCTAGGCTTAACAGGGTATTATCGCAAGTTTTTAAGAATTATGGGAAGATTGCATCACCTATCACTGCTCTCCTAAAAAAGAACTGTTTCACTTGGACTCCAGCCACTGCTCAAGCTTTTCAAACCTTGAAGATGGCCATGTGCACCACTCTAGTCCTCTCCCTGCTCGATTTCACAAAGACCTTTGTGTTGGAATGTGATTCCTCAGGGAAAGGAATTGGTGTTGTCCTTATGCAAGAGGGTCAACCTTTGGCCTTTACTAGCAAGCAACTATATGAAATAAATCTAGGCAAATCCATCCATGAAAAGGAAGTGTTGGCTATTCTACATGCCATGGATCTATGGCATCCTTATCTATTGAGCCAATGGTTCCAAATTAAGACAGACCATCAAAGCCTCAAGTATTTTTTGGAACAATGCATTTCCTCCCCAAAACAACAAAAATGGGTGACTAAACTCTTTGGATATGATTATGAGATCATTTATAAGAAAGGAAAAGACAATGTGGTTGCGGATGCACTTTTCTGAAAATATGAAGATGAAGGATCCCTTTTCCCTCTTTCATTCATTATACCAGATTGGCTCCAAGCCATTCGCCAGGAATGGCTACAAGATCCCAAAAGTTCGCAGTTGATACAACAATTGTAGTCCAATGCTCCAGCTTCCCCAGGGTACTCTTGGCTCCATGAGGAACTTCAATACAAAGGTCATTTGTATTTAAGTAAACAATCAAATCTTAAATCTATGGTACTTTCTGAGCTTCATGCTACACCCACAGCAGGGCACTCTGGGTTCACCAAAACCTATGACAAGGTCAAATGTTCCTTTTTCTGGGATGGTATGAAACAGGACATTCGTAATTTTGTAGTTGAATGTGACGTGTGTTAATGCAACAAGGGAGAAATAGTCAAATCGTCGGGAACATTACAACCGCTCCCGATTCCACCTGCTATTTGGAAGGATATCTCTATGGATTTTATTACCGGCTTACCCAAATCAGGAAATAAATCCATCATCATGGTGGTTTTTGATCGCCTTTCCAAGTATGCTCATTTCTGCGCCCTTCAACACCCATTTACAACATCCACGGTGGCTCAAATCTTCATGGATCAGGTCTTCAAGCTTCATGTCATGCCGCACTCTATTGTTTATGATCACGACCCAACTTTCACAAGCAATTTTTGGCAAGAACTATTCAAGCTACAAGGCATAGAATTGCATCTCAACACAACTTATCATCCCCAAACTGATGGCCAAACGGAAGTTGTCAACAAGTGTTTGTAAACATATTTGAGGTGTTTTGCCTTGGAAAATCAAAATTAGTGGGCTCAATGGTTACCCCTAGCTGAATGGCGATACAACACTTCATACCATATAGCTACACGCATGACTCCTTTTGAAGAGGTATATGGATAGAAGCCACCTTCAGTTCTCTCATACTTACCGGGTGCCTCGAAGGTCCAGGTGGTTGAACTAACACTTACAGCTTGAGAGGCTATTCTCCGTACCCTCAAAGAGAATTTGGTCATGGCACAGAATCGCATGAAGCAACAAGCAGATCAAGGTCGCTTTGAATGTCAATTTGCAGAAGGGGATCAGGTGTTTCTTTGACTGCAACCTTACAAGCAAACTTCCCTCAAGGTTGAGCATTGTAAGAAGCTAGTGCCCAAATTTTATGGTCCTTATACCATGCTCAAGAGTGTGGGACAAGTCACCTATCAGTTAGCTTTGCCCAGCCATTCGAAGCTACATCATGTTTTTCATGTTTCATGCTTAAAGAAGGTGATTGGAACTAAGTGCCAAATTCAAACCAACCTTCCAGAGTTAGCTGAAGAAGGATTCATTTAGCTACAACCAGAAGCAGTTTTGGACCAGCGTGGGCGTCGCCTATGTCAGAGAACCATCAAGGAAGTGCTAGTCCAGTGGAAAGATACAACTCCAGCAGACGCCACTTGGGAACCAACTGCCATTCTGTTAGGATATTTAGACACTTAGGAGTTAGTTAAGATCTACTTGGTCTAATATGTCGTTAGGTAAAAGTGTGTTTCTTTAGTATGAATTAGTATGCATTTGTAGTTAGGAAATCCGACGGTCACGATATGTTCCCGACATAGAGTGATCCAACGGTTCATACTCTCCTCGATCTTAACAGCCATTGATCCGTGGCTTAACACCCGATTGATCCATGATCTCTATTTAAAGAGCATGGAGGGTCATTTTCCGATGATAGATTGTGAGAAACTCTCTTGTAAAATCTCTCTGTAATCTTTTTCTTTGCATTAATAAACTGCTCCAAGTGGCCGCGTTGGCTGGGGCCGTGGATGTTTCCCCGTAGAGGTTTTACCACGTGAAAAAATCGGTGTGTTGATCTTTGATCTGGTTATGTGAGTGGTTACTGAAGGTGTTCATCCTCTGTTGGAATACCTGTGTTGTCTAAGATGGTATCAGAGCCTGTTTGAAGACCCGCTCCTGTTGTAGATCGAGATCGTGAAGCCGAGTTGCCTCATCTCCATTTTTTGGCATTTCCATATATTTTTGGGCTGAGAGGACTGTTCCATTGAGTTCAAAGCACTCGTTTCATTCAGGAACACTTTTCGTTTCACTCGAAAAGGTTTCCGTTTGCCCAAGATACGACCATTACAGTCAGATCCGGAGGTATAAAGTATGAATACGCGTTTTTTTTAAATTTTTGCAAAGTTTTGATTTTATTTCGGTTTGTATTTTTTATTTTCAGGCTGCTACTCTTTTAAATATGCATACTCTCTCTACCCCGCGCCTTGTGCAATCTCGGAAAATCAGAAACAGATAGGAAAAGGTGCATCTTCCGGGTAAGCTAACCGAGATCTAACCCTTGTTGTCATCGAGAAGCGAAATTTTTTTCTTGTGTGAAAAGAGTTTTTTTGGAGCATGC
>ML810317.1:98328-111036 GCA_009831015.1 Picea engelmannii
GGGCCCATAGTGATAATAGTGGAGGTCATTCAATGTAAGGTGGACTAGGTCCACTATATTATTAAATAAGGCCCACTATGGTAGTTAGATATAATAAATGGGTAATTAGATATAATTAATGTAAGAGGGATTCTTAGAAGGTTATACTTCTAGAAGATTACTCCTCTAGAATGTTCTTAGGAGATGATAGCACTATATAAAGGGGTTCAATCAATCTAATGAGACATGAAGAAAAGTATTGTATTTGGAGCGGTAGCTCATTAGGAGGATGCCCCCTCGAAGAGGCAAGTGAATATGAGAGGATCCCTTCCATAATAGGATCCATTGTATGGTGTTGCCCTACCTCAAGGGTTTGATGGTAATAAAGTGTTTGATATAATAAAGTGTGGTTTCTTCTATCTTGCTTTGTGGATATATTGTGTATTCAGTATTTGTGGTGATTATATTTGTAGATCTCTTTGGATCTTAGCATGACTTGTGGACAATCAACATTCTTGTCTTTTGGTCGAACCAACTTATGCACAATCGACTTGCTTGTGTTTGGGTCGAATCAACTTATGGATAGTCAACATCCTTGTTATCTGGTCAACTCAACTTGTGGGTGGTCGAAGGGTCTGTATCTGATCAACTCAACTTTTGGTGTGGTTGTTCGATTTTCCATTAGTGGAAGAGAGCTAAAATTATAATTGTATTATAAAGGTTTATTTGTTGGTGAAATAGGTAGGGTATAAGTCTTTCATTTGTGGATCATTTTCCCCCATTCAAGTGGTTCTATAAAACACCAAAATATATATTCATGGGTTATGAGTGTAAATTGTAATGTATTTGGGAACTTATTAGTGATATTAACTAAAAATGTGTGGCTCAATGACAATTTTGAGGAGAAAACAATAGACATTGAGAAAACCCATGAAAATTGTGGTGATCTCTCTTTCTTCAAGTTCACATATTCCATCTCTCTAAAGGTATCTAACATGTAGATTCATAGTTGTTTTATTTCATCCTCATTATCTCCATATATACTTAATGGGAACCGTTATCGTCTATGCTAAAGATAACTAAGGAGATTATGTCTCGAGGTCCACAGGTCCTAGACATGGAGTACCGAGAGCTATATTGAATTGAGCTTGCAACTGGAGGGCCTAACCTTTCTTCAGTGCCTCCCATCTATCAACAACAACATCCATTCCACTTTCCTGGTTGTGAAGTATCAGTGGGTCTTGCTCCATGGGGTAATGGGTCCAGGTATCATGGTATGTGTCACTCTGATTATCAAAGCATTTGAATATGTGCATTTAATTCTCTTTTTGTTCATGAAGTTTTGTTGGACATTGTTCCTTTTAACTTGTCCATACTTGGGGGGGATGATAGAGTGCCCTAGCAAGTTGGTTCCCATAGGAATGAGTTGCCACCGAGTGGGTCTATGAAATGTCATCATCCATTCCTTCCATAGCTATCACTTTTTCATCATTTTCCCTCTCATTTATCCCCTACATTGGTTCTCGCATGGGGTTTTCCAAACTAGTAAGGGTTGTACCTTGCCTTGTGGGAAGAAGAGGATAAAGGCCCAGAGGGTAAAAGTAGCTGTAAAAAGTTAAAATACAAGATCAAACCTTGAGATGCTTCACCCAGGGATCCCTGAGAAAGAAATAAAAGGCTTCTCAACTAGAAAAGGGGGGGACCCATGAAATAAAATAAAACTCAATACTTAGTTGGTGGATGGGGGCTCTCATTATGAGCCAACCTATTAGGTCCATGGGCATGTTGTGGTATGAAACTACTATTCATCTAGTCACCACACCATGGAAGTGGTTCTTAGTGGAATAGCCAAGAGAAAGGGAGTCTCAGCATGAGCCAACCTTCTCATCTCCGTGAAATGTTTGTGGGTAACATTGTCACCACTAGTCACCATGCTAGGGCAGTGTCCTCTAGCTATTCTCTTGAAAGAAAAAAGAAATAAGACAAAGAGTAAAAATGAATTGAATGGGATAGGAAACAATTGCATCCATGACAAGGTGCATCTCACCCTCTACAGAGGCACCCACAGGTAAGAACTACATTTCCCTATTATCACTGCACCCCTTTCCCAAACATTCCCCACACCATCTTATGCATTTACATGACCTAGATTTATCTTCATCTAGAAACACCCCCCACCTAAGGAGAATTATCCCAATAGGACATCTTGAAACCCTCTCCAAACATGGCTCGTAGAATAGCATAACGTCTTTGAGCACTTGTCTAGGAAAAAGGGGGTTTTATGCACATGTTTGGGTAACTTTATTATCAATTGTGATTGAAATTGTTGTGATCCCTGTGACTTATGATCCCATGGAGGGTGTACTTGTTGTTGCTGCAGGACCATGCCCATTGGATAGGTACATATGGGGAGATTATTATCTCAGACCTCCATAGGGTTAAAATCCCACCAGATGGATGCTAAAATCCCAACAAAGGGCAGAGGGATACCGAAGGCTTGAACCAAAGAAAAGGGAGTACGTTCCACCAGAGGAACCTTGGCAGGCCCGGACCTAGGGGGGTATTTCTCTCAAACCATGACGTTGGCCCTTAAAGTCCCTTGACATCATCACTCAAAGCCTTTATGCCATCCAGTTGGGGTATTCAGCATGAGGATGACTTTGGTTGGCACGTGTGGAAGTTCCTAAGGGGTTTTAAGACCAAACGTTTCACTTTGGAAGCCTAACAATCCAAGAGGGGATCCAACGTCACCCTAAAAATATGAAATTAGGGATTTGTTCGTCAATTTTATGTAAAACTAGATTTCTGATGTAAACTGACCATGTCATCCTTTCTAGACCTAAAATGTAATTAAAGGTCTTATGTATTGTATAAATAAGAGATCAAACTCTCATTTTTATTCATCATATTTCACTCACACAAGTGTGAGGTCTGCAATTCAGCCTCTTTTAAGGCTTTTCAGTTGAACTAAGTGGTGCGCAACTCTTGGAGGGAGATTTTATTGGTGAATTTTTTCATTTTCATGGTGGAAAGTCTTCAACTAGGGCTTGTGACTAGACTGTTCTTGGTGAATTTAAGTAGAAATATGAAATCCTTCTTTCTTTGAATGGTTATGGTATATTTTACTTTTCATTTATAACATTATGAAATTGCTAGTGTGAAACCCCAGGAGAAAAGCACATGTTATTGTCCTTCTCTTAATAGATCTCCACCTACTTGATTTTGCTGGAAGACACCTACATTTGAAGCATATAATAGAGCCCTAACTTAGTATCTCTTTAGTACTATTGCTTCATTAAGCTTTCATTTTATTTCAATCTTGACCTAAAGAAGAAGGGAAATCACTAGGGCCTAGGGTTACCTACTTCCTAGTAGCTTTTTCCTTTCTAGGGTTTTGGATGATTGAGGCCTTAGGTTACTAACACCTCAACCATCCTCCCCCTTGTCTTTAGCTCACCCATTATCATTTTTTTCTTCCAAATATTGTCGCTGCAAAAGTGACTCCAGTTACCCTAAAGGCACTAGTTCATACCTTACAATTGATTGATTGACGAAAACAACTTTCAAACCATCTACTTCAAGATATCTACTAACCACTTCTAAACTTATATTAGGCTAACTCACTAATTATCTTTATGTTGTTACAAAGGATAGCTACAACCATCTATTACAACAATAAAAGCATCTTAAAAGCAAGTGTTAGAGCTAATTTTACATTGCCTTCTTTGCTTCTAACAAATACTAGCATATTGTCAATTTTAGGTTATCATTTTTGGTCATTATTGAAGCCTTACTAAGGCATAATTGTGAAGCTATTGCTATACATAAATTTCTATAATAAATATTTATGTTGCTTCATCTTTTATATCAGCTTATGATTTTATTCAAATTCCATGATTTTATGAAGCACTAACATCAATTGGTACTTGCAAATATTGTTTTTCTTGTTGTCTTGTTCTGGGCAGGTACACTTAAACAAATATTTGCTTCATCTTATAGAAACCTTTGGGATTTTCTAATCAGAGAGACTTGGGAGAGGGGAAGAAATTTCTTGATACCATTACCTTTTATTTCTCAAACCCCTAGGTCACCAGGGATGTCTCCCCTAGGTTAGTACCCCTAAAGAGAAAGAGGTGTCTTATTTAGGTGACAATGATAGGACAACCTCCTGTTACGCCAATTTATTGTTCACTTGCCTTTGGATTTTGGGAAAGTACAATTTGCACGATAACAAGAACAATTTTTTTTTAATAATTAAATGTAAATCTCTCAACAATCCAACCATCTTGTATAGGTTTAATCAAGCTAGCCATAAATATAATCAATAGTTTTTCTTTGTTTTACAAAAAACTATTTAACGATTCTATTTGGGTTAAGTAATCTATTAAGTTCATTTAAATTTTCTAACTTGTATGTTTTTAATTAAGTTTATAAATGAACTTGCACATAATGAAACTTGTAAATATTACAAAACCTACAATTGGGATTACATCAATGAGAATTATTATTTTTTTCTGTTCAATTTTTTGCATCATCGATTTTTTTTCTCTAGAACGACCACTCCCATATTTCAAATTCTATGCATCTTTATCTATCACACTCTTTCACTTTATTCTTGTTGTTTCTAGAAAAATTATCATTAGTGTGATGATACTTTGCATGTCAAATATTTTTAGAATGCCACATAGTTCCCTTTCCCTCTATCTAATCCCAAGCCCAAGATCAAGGAGACAATATTCTTTGTAGAAATATTGCTTTTAGCAAGATTTTTTATGCCTAGGTGGGATTCTTAAGAAAGATAAGGATAAGGTAACCTAATTTTTGTTATCATTAAACTTATGCATTAGGGATTATGTTGTAACACCCACTTTGGCATGCATTTTCCATTGTTTGAGAAATAAAGTGAACAAAACATATTGTCAATAAAAATAACATACTTGGTGGTCCAAGTGATGAGTAATTTCCTTTGGGAAGATTTAAACCATATGCATATTAGCCTAAATAGTAAGTAATAGATGCAGTCACTCTATATTTTCATCTTCTTAGAGGCCTATAAAAAATGTAGGGTCTTTTTTTTGCTCTTATAATATTTTGAATCTAGATACAAATATCACCCTTCAACAAAGGCATCAAGATCTATTGCATTTTTTTTCTTTTGTAATGAAATCTACAATGAACATGAATCCCATGGTTAAGAGGGTTTGGGATATGCTCAAGATATGAATCCAAGATGTCTCATGCATGATATAGATATGAAAACATAGAATGCATCCTCTCTTATATGGGCGTCCAAAAAATAGTTTGATTATGTCATTGTGTTCGAAGTTTTATATTGTCTTTCATAACACTTTGAAATCCCTCCAAAGAAAAAGTGGCTCAATGTTTACCACTTATTATTATTATTAGTGTACATATAACCCGTCAAAGGTTACATTTGAAATTAAAATGTATTCTTATTATTAATTTCTGTTGAAATTACAACTTATCTATATGGTGTTTGGTTAATTTTTAAAATTTAAAAAAATTGGAAGATTTTTTTTTTAAATTGTGTACCTAATTTAATATATTCAATTGCAGTACAATTGCACCAAATTTTAATTAGAAAAAGGTTGGATGAATATAAACCCTTCACCTTGATATTAAGAATTACCCTCCAAATCTGACCATTTCATTCACCATTTACAAATGCCAATAAATATTTCACATGTGTCTGGCCCAAAGGAATGAGGAGATTTTTTCGACCCCAATCCACTTTTCAACTACACTTTCCAAACTCCATGCTCCAGTGTTTCAAAATCCTTCTATCCATGTCATTGATGGAGAGGGGATTAAATGGAAATAAATGATCTAGATGGATATCGGTGGCCACCCACCTTTTCCAACAGGCTCAAAACAATTTTCTAGCAATTTTGGTAATTTACTATTTTTAGCAGTTTTCACTTCCGAGGCCGTTTTGAGGCCCTACATGATTTTTTTGGGCCTAAAATGAATATCCTCGACGATACCTTTCCAACAGGCTATCATATGCCTAAAACAGAGATTTCATGCAAAAGTTACAACCTGGGGAAGTTGATGTACTAACTTACCCAAACGGGGCCCACATGACTTTTGGCACTTCGTCTCCTAGGGTTAGGTTTTTGGATGTCTAGGATTTTTGACATTCCTGCTTATTGTAAAAAGGGCTTCATATCCTCATTGTAATTATCTTCTTGCGAATGAGTGCAGCCGTCACATCTCTTCTCAGAGATAAGCCGCCACCATTCCAACAAGCTTGTTTCCGCTGCATTTTAAGGTTTTTAGCTTATTTTGTTATTGAATAGAAAGCCAGTTTTACTGTATCTATGTTATTTTGTGTTAAGAACCTATTAGTAATCTGTATTCATTTCATTCTTCTCATAAAATCCAGATCATTGGTATCAGAGCAGTCTGCTCCTTGTCATCTTAATGCATGTCCCCAACGAGGTCGGAGCACAAAGAGTTGGGTCTCGAGCTTGTTTCTCTTGAGGACAAAATCTCTCACACGCCCAAGCAACCTCTCATGGCAGGAGAAAATAAAGATGACGGGACAGGAGATCCTTTCAAATTGTTGATTGAGGAATCCCTCATGCAACAGAGGAACGAGATGATGGATAGTTTTGCGCAAATCCTTCGATGGCTACCAACAAGTGACGCATATTCTTCGAACGGAGGCGCCACCCCCTTCAAGGTAAAAATAAACTTCAATATTACTATATTTGAAGGTAAAATAGATGCATATGTCGTAGATAAGTGGTTGAATCTACTAGAAGGGTATTTTTCTTTCCATAACTTTTCGAATAGAGAAAAGATTACTTTTGCGCTCCTCAAAGGCGTTCCCCATGTCAAAGATTGGTGGGAAACTTTCTATGAGAAAAAGGAAATAGAGGAACCCTCATTATTTACAGTCACGACCACCTAGGAATCCTTCAGGGATGATATTAAGGAACAATACTACCCTTTCGGAAGTTATGATGACCTGTATACCAAATGGACCACATTGTGGCAAGAAAGAGACCAAGCAGTGCCAGATTTCACAAATATCTTCCATACCTTACGCACCAAGATGGGTATCAAAGGTTCAGAGTGACATATAGTGCTCAAGTATCGCATTGATCTGCATAGAGACATCTAGAACGAAATGGAATTTTTGGACATCTCATCCTTGGGCGTGACCTATCGATATGCTGTCAAAATCGAGCAGAAGCTCAAACAAAAGACGTGGAAATTTGGGCCTGGGAACCCATCACAACAAAATCCAAGGAAGGGAGGCCCCAACCCACAACAAAAAGGATAGAGAAAATATGGACAGTATCAAGAAAACCAGTTCAAGCCATAAGCAAAGAAGGACACTGGAAAGACAAAGAAATATACCGAGAAGTGGTGCGACTTC
The DNA here is from genome assembly GCA_009831015.1 of Picea engelmannii. Lineage (NCBI taxonomy): Eukaryota > Viridiplantae > Streptophyta > Pinopsida > Pinales > Pinaceae > Picea > Picea engelmannii. The sequence continues at coordinate 105,716 of ML810317.1, forward strand.
CATAAGAGCCCTTGGCATAACACTGTTGACTTCCTCTCAAAGTAGTCGCTGGTGGCTGAAGTGAAATCCTCTGAATTAGATGCGGATTCTGACTCTGAGCTAGAACCAGAAAGGGGAAGATGGATCATCTATGCGAAACCCAGTGCCATCATTCCTACCACCAAGCTCTAGCCTGGTGAACCAGACAAGACAAAAGAAGGAGAGCACCTCTTCCATCACAGATGTGGGTAAAAGACACCCCACTACACTTCATCATTGATAGTGGTAGCCAGAAGAACCTCATATCAGCAAAGATCATCAAGTGGCTGGCCCTGCCGACAACATTGGACCCACAACCCTACACCATTGGATGGCTCTGCCAAGGAAGCGATCTTCGCGTCAGCTAACAGTGTCGACTGTTGTATGACATCAAGCCCTTCAAAGATGAGGTATTGTGTGATGTTGATCCTCTCGAAGTTTGTGATGTTCTTTTGGGCCAACCTTATTTATGGAAACATCATGTTGTATATGATTCTAGGCCTCGTAGTGTTATTATTACTTTGAACATGAAATTGTACAGGATACCTGAGGCAGACCCACCTAGTTCTATTTCCTTGATCTCTGCTAAGAAATGCAAGAAGATCATCTCTCAGATGGGGAAGTTTGTCTTCTTTGAGATTCGCTCTCAGAATAAGCGAAAGATCACAGCCACATCCAGGGTCTCTGCGACTGAACTCTCCAGACAGCAGAAGAAAGTAGATAAGGTCGTGGAAGAATACTCAAATATCTTCTCCTCACCTACAGGGGTACCTTTGCACAGCCAGGTCAAGCACCCCATCGATCTGACCCCCAACGCATCGCTGCCCAATGGACCAATCTATCGCCACTCTCTGTTAGAGAATGAGGAGATCAAGCGACAAATCTAAGAACTGCTCCACAAGGGGCACATCCACCCCAACTCATCATCTTGTGGGAGCCCAATCGTGTTGGTACATAAGAAATATGGAACTTGGGGACTCTGTATTGATTACTGGGCTTTGAATAAAATCGCAGTCAGAAACCAGTACCTAATTCCCTGAATCTACAACCTCCTTGATCAACTCACGTGGGCCAAATACTTTAGTAAGATTGATCTAAATTCTGGCTACCACCAGGTCCTGATAGAACAGACAGATGTATGGAAGACTACCTTCAAGTCAAAGGAAGGCCTTTTTGAATGGTTGGTCATGCCCTCTGGTTTGACAAATTCTCCAGCCACTTTCATGAGGATTATGGATGATATCCTACGATCATTCTCCAATACTTTTGTAGTGTTGTATCTAGATGACATTCTCATTTACAACAAGACTTGGGCCGAACACTTGCAACATATTCAACGTGTTTTGCACACCCTGCGATAACACAAAATATAGGCCAACTTGGAAAAATTCTCCTTCAGCATGGACATGGTCCATTACTTGTGCTACATCATTGATCAACATGGAGTACATGTGGATCCAACCAAGATCCAAGTCATCCGTGACTGGACAGCCCCAACCACAGTCACCAAGCTTCAGATCTTCTTGGGCCTTGCCAATTTCTACTATAGGTTCGTGTTGGGATTCTCCCATATTGCATGGGCCCTCAGCCAAATAAACAAGGGTGGTGGTAAGGATAAATTTGCATGGGGCCAGTCCCAACAACAAGTGTTTGATTATTTGAAGTGGCACTTGTGCTCAGCCCTAGTACTTTCACTACCAGACCTGCAACAACCCTTTGAGATCGAGACAGATGCTTTAGAATATGCTGTGGGCGCCATTCTCACTCAGCACGACCACCCCATGGCCTATCATAGTGAGACACTATCAGATGTTGTTCGTAAGTACCCTAATTATGACAAATAAATGTACTCCATTGTGCAAGCCTCCCGCCAGTGGAGATATTACATTATTTGGAAGGAGACAGTCATCCACACTGATTATAAGCCAGTGTAGTTCATGCAGACATAGGGAAAATTGTAGAATGACCGCCATCAAAAGTGGTCCACATACTTGTAGCAATTCCACCTCAATATCAAGTATAAAACAAGCACCAGTCGCGTCGTTGATTTCCTCAGCAGACTGCCAGTCGTGACACTCACCACGGTGCTAGAATTTTGTGGCCATGAGACCTCTGGATGGCCCCAAATATATGAGACAGACCCGGACTTAGCCACAACCTACCAAATTTTGGGTGCAAATACAGTTGTCGATAATTTCCATCTTCAGTATGGGTTGTTGTGTCATCTGGGCCATATCTGTGTAACATCAAGCGAGTGAGTGAAGCTGATCTAGGAATCCCACTACAGTTGGGTGGAAGGACACTTCGACGTCGAAAATATATTGGCGATGATATAGAAACATTTTTACTGGTTGAAACTTTGACAGGAGGTCAACAAGTATATCAGGTCCTGCATTGCTTGCTCTATTGCCAAACCGACCACTAAGAAACATGGCATGTACACCCCTGTTATCAGACTAATCGGTAAGTGCGGACACTAACTGATCTCCCTAGATCCACCTAGATCTAGAAAACAACACACCAGAACATGATGCTTTCCTTAAGTTTTAGATATTGAATTTACTAACTAAAGAGGGATGAGTGACATACCATTTAAATGTCACTTCCTCTCACCATCGCCATCCTAACTCCATTCCAACACTCATACAATGATGAACCTACAAAAGAACACAACCAACCAAATTGATAGTAATAACATAAACTCAATATAAACCTATGTATGTGATCAAGGAATCATACAATAAAACACAACAAGCTTTATAGGAAAGAATCATATTACTGTATCATATTAAATGTGAAAGAGAGATTACAACCATGGCCTTGATGTTCTAAGGTCCCTTCCAACTGTCCTTTGTTCCCCACACACTTTCACTCCAAGAATTCTAAGAGAAAAGATCTGATAGTATTCACAATCTATCTTGACAAAGGCAAAACTCAAAACCACTCTAACCAAGCTAATAATTCCAAGCCAAATCCAACTTAGCCAATCCCAAAAGCTCCAAGCTAACTTTCTCCATGAGAGCTCCTCTCCTTTTATAAGTTGAAGAGAATAAGGTGAGAAGGTTAGGATGATCCCAATAAATCATGAAAGTGAGTAAGATCCAAACCATTCGGATGCCACCTCACCATGGAAGTTTCTCCTTCTAGAAGATTCGAGAAAACGCTCGTTTTTCCCACGTGTAAGCATTCTCGCACCCTGCCTATAGAGAAACTTGCGAACATCTCGCAACCTAGCTATGGTGCAACCTGCGAGAATCAGGCATTCTTGCACCCTGCCTATATAGAAACCTACAAACTTCCTTTTTATAGGGTTTTTACAAAGGAAAATGCAACTTCTTTTCTCAGGAAAATTTCTTCTCCCTTCTCTCTTCGGGAACTCAGGCCACTAACCCTTCTGAAGGAAACATATGGGTTTACATAATTAACGGTCATAGGGATGATGAAAATAAAGTGTAACAGAGAGCCCCCCAAAGTATGAAGTTAGAACAAAGTGATAGCTGAAATACTTTGTCGAGTGTGTGTAGGGAACACAGAACAGTCGGTCGGAAACCTGCCAACACACAAGGAAATACAGTACAATAATATATCATCATTGAGGTAGGCATTCCCATACTCAGAATACAAATGAATCAGAGCATAAATGCTGACATGCAAAGATCCATGTCAAGTAAGACAGGTCATGGCCACCAAACATACACTGTGGATCCATGCCAATATGACTCAAATCTGAACATAGCCACCAAAAGTACACTATGGATCTATGTGTTAAAGACTCAAATTTGAACATAGCCACCAAACATGCAATGTGGATCTATGTAACAGTACACTGAATATACTCCAACGCAACCTGGATTTGTCAAAAAATATCCAGGGTCTTCATGTCCACCACTCTATAGTACGAATCTAACCGTGTGAATACATGTGTCGAAGTCGAACATGGTAGAAACCAATTGATTACCAGTCATTAGTGTATACCATTAAGAAGTGTGAGGGAAATCACCATTAATGTCAATGAATCCCAAGGTACACTAGTACAATCCAACGAATGTGAATAAATGAGCTGAAGTCGAACACTCGGTGGAATCTCCTGATCAAGGGTCAATAATGAAAACCCATTGTCGAAAGCGAGGAAACTTGCCATTGAGGCATGCAAGTTCCAAGGTACCAATTAGTTTCTAAGTCTAATTCCTGGATAACAAGTTGAATTCGATAGGAAAAGACTCGTCACAGGAGGGCCTTAATGTATCCCACATCAATGACATGAAACAAGTAACAAGATTTGATGTAGGTCAGAGTAACAAGTGATTCAGGACTGACTCAGGGATGGCCGACGCAATAGAAGGCTTAAGGACTGTAGAAATGGCCGACGTAATAGAAGGCTTAAGGAATGTAGAAATGGCTGACGCAATAGAAGGCTTAAGGACTGTAGAAATGGCCGACGCAATAGAAGGATTTCCGGGTTGAATTTCTCTTTGAACATATTGATGACACAACAATTGTCTTGGAAATACTGACTCAACAACAAGGATCATAGACCAATTTGTAATTTTATGGGAGTATGATCAGAAGACAAGTGGATTTTCCAACCTAGACACAAGGCGAGTGAAAGGGTTTCATGTTCAAAAGTGACTCTTCCACAAAATACAGGTTTAGATACATTTCTTTCCCAATTTCCCCGCCACCATTTCTGGCGAGTACCTCTTTATTTTTACACAAGCTTGAGGAGGATAACATATGCTTGAAATGTAAGCTCATCCTTTGAATGAGTCCCTCTGAGTATGTTTAACGAACCCTAAGAAGGATTGGTTCGGTCCCATATGGGCCTTTCAATGTTTGTTTTATGAGTCCAAGGAAAGAAAACTCAGGGGTTTTTCATGTTTTGAGAGTCTGAAAAACACTTAAAGAGAACTCTCCCAGTTCCTTTTTCATAAATTAGTCTAATGAGACCAAAAAAGAGATAAACTATCAGTCAACAGATGTTTTCTTCAAATACTTTAATGAGCGTGAAAAGAACAAGATCGCTCGGCAATCTTTTCATGTTTAGAGAGTCTGAAAAGAGCTTAAAGGGAACTCCAGTGGGTTCCTTTTTCGTATAACCTTTACGAGTTCGAAAAAGTGATAAAACTATACTCGGTTACATTCTTATGTATTTACGAGCATGAGAAAGAACAAAGACTAATCTCGGTAACTTATTCTCATGTATTTACGAGCATGAGAAAGAACAAAGACTAAGCTCGGGATTGTTTTCATTTTTACGCAAGCTTTAAAACAAAACAAAACTATGCTTGGAATAGATTTTAATT
>ML810318.1:12379-25773 GCA_009831015.1 Picea engelmannii
TTGTCACAATGGTAGCATTGGTAAGATGAGAAGTCTCTTTCTTTTCTTTGTCCTTTCTTCTGGAATCTCTTTGGTTGAGATTCTTTATGTATGAATTTGTTTTGGGGGTGAGACTCTTTATGAGTTTCTTTCTGGAAGTAAGATTTCTTTCTTCTTCCTTTAGTGTGAGTAGCTAGGGCTTGATTTTCGTCTCTTGATATTAAAGCTTCTCTGTTAGCTACTCTTGATTCTTCTTGAATACATTCTTCCCAATGACTGTCAAATTTTAGTTTCTCCGTTCTGGCACAAATAATTTGGATGAATGCATCTCAAGGTCTTGTGAGACCATTAAGGGCCATCATTATGAGTTCGTCTTCATCTATAGTATCTCCAATTGCTTCTAGCTGTTCTTTGAATTCTGATATTCTGGAGAAATATTCCTGGATCGTTTCTCCTTTCTGCATCCTTGTATTCTTGAGTTGAGTTCTTAGATTCATCTTCTGACTTATGTTATTTCCTTCATATAATCTGGTTAGGGCATCAAACATTTCTTTTGGAGTCTTCTTTGAGGACAATTGGGGAATCAAGTGATCTTTGATAGAATCCGTAATGATTCTTTTGGCCCTAATTATGTCCTTTTGGTGTTTTGCTTTATCTGCAGCATTGACGAGTTCTGGTACTTCTTCTTTGACGGATCTTGCTAGGTCATTCTTGTCAAGAATGAGTCCAATCCTATACTTCCAGGCACAAAAGTTTTCCACACCCTCTAGCTTGTCAACAAGCTTAGTGCTTGCAGACATCTTTTACCTGGAGCTAGAAAAATGACCAAAAAATGAAAATGCTCAAAATTGAATTTTGAACTTACTAGGAGGTGCGCTTGGCTGAGGCGAGTAGCCTAGTGTGGTTAGATTTCAGAAAATCCAACTTTTACCCTATCAAACTTGATCAGCGAATTTTTGGACCGGTGCTTTTGGTACTTCTAGTACTTTGTGAAAACTAGGGTTTCACTTTTCAGGAGATCTGGCCACTAAAAAGTTGTGCTGAGGATGCCAAAGTGATCCTTGAGGAAGGGCACACTTTTCTAGATGGTTTTGGGGCTGAAATTCTTCTTCAATAAAAAGCCCTAATTTGCATGTATGACAACAATGACGTTTTTCTCTTTTTCTTGTGAAAGATGCTCTCTTCAGCTTAGCTCTAATTCCATTTTAAGGTTTAAGCTATTATTAGGTTTCTTTTCAATTCACTAGATAACCATAGCATAGATACGATCATTGAGAAATACACAATCACAAGTGACATCATTTTTCCTGGGAAACCCTCATGGGGGAGAAAACCCAACAAAGACTTCCTTAATATAGATAGCCAATACAATGCCAAGAGATAACTCAAACAATACAGAAAGTCCTTTCCCAAGAATGCGCCTCTCTCTCTCTTTCTCTCTCTCTTCTTTCTTCTCCAACTGCAACTCCAAACTTGCACTCTGATGAACAAGTGAGTGTGTGTCCAAATGAGGCGCTAGCCTCTCTTATTTATACAATCTGGCAGGTGTGAACGTAAGTGTCTTTTCACTGGCAAGGCTGACTTCTCATTCTGGGTGGTTATAACCACCTTTAATTGTTCTGGGGGCCGACTTCTCATTTTGCCTATTACAATTAGGGTTTGACCAATCCGCAAAAGGGGATTTGGTCATTTACAATACCCGACATGATCAATCCGCAAAAGGGGATCGATCTAATGAATAATAAATAGAATACTCTTTGCAGTTACAATATTTCAACGTATGGAAATGACGTAAAAAGTAAAAAAGGGGGCCATAAAGGTCGACTGGACTTCTGAACTCTGTATTTTGAACAAGGAGTTGTTCAATCTTTGGCGGCTCAACTGGAAGTCCATCCTAGTGCAACTTGGTGGATAACAAAGCCCACTCTAAAGCTTCTCCTGCCAAGATCACAATGTCTAGAATAAGTCAACCTTACACAAAACATGTCTTCTCTTGACGAATTGTCTTCTATTCCACTGAGCGAATATGTAGAACCACTACTTTAGCCATAATTTTGTATGCAACACTGAGCAAGGTAATATGCCTCCAACCCCCAATGGTGTCACGAGCCACATTCTTTGGGCTGACTTTGATAAGACCTTGATTAAGAGATTTGGTCAACATTCTAAAATAGAAGCCTTCAGTTGCCAAACAACAAAAGTCATCTTCGATCGTGTCCCATGTGGCCTTGTAGAACTCACAAGGAGGGCCATTCTTCATAGAGCTAAGTGCTGCCAATTACTCCTCTTTGAAGAAGTCATTATCCAATTTGTTTTGATCACCACTAGAAACCTTGTGCAGGATAAGTACATAACAAGCATCCTAGCATCCACCACACAATTTGTCCAAGCATATAGAGAAAAATATTCTGAAAATGCATTCCAAACATACCTTTTATTGACCTCATTTTTGGCCAATGAGATTTGAAATGCAAAGTTTTGCGATTCTGCTTGAATATACAGATTTAAAATGACCTAGCGCAGGAGCATCTTTGGCCTTAGGCAATCAACATCGACCATAAACATCTTGATTTCAAGTTAGTAGTTTGTAGGATGAAATAAGGGTGTTGTAACTCCTGCTACAACTTACTAATCATACCATGCCACAACTCCCGTTACAACTCGCAGATGATGTTGTGTTGCAACTGTTGATATTATGGTAGCTGCGGGAGGTATTAACCTCTACGTGTAACCTTGACGAGACTAGAGTATTCCGGGAAGCAACAGAAACCCTAAAGCATTAGATAATAACTCTAGAAGACAAGTTGGCTCAAGAGATTAATTAATATTAAGTTATTAGTCTCTAGGAAGAGAAGTCGGCCTAGTCAGGTGAGTTGGAGCACTATAAATAAGAGGGTGCTAGAGCTCATTTGTCACTCTCACTCTCAGAACTGCATAAGACCAATGGTGCGCAAGTTTGGAGAGGAGCTGCAGCTGCAGCTCCTGCAACTGACATTTTCGGTTTTGGCTTGGACTTTTCTCTTGGTTATGGTGTGGACTTTCTGCTTGGTACGCTAGCTCTGGAGAGAGGTACACTACCTTGGTTGGCTATTGGTTCTAGGGTTTGCTTCCGGAATTATTCTCTCTGTCAAGGTTAAGGTGCTCGGGGGTGGCATTTGTGCCTATGGTTGGGTGACAATATTGAGATATTGTCTATGGTGAAACGAGCAYACCTATTTTTCTAACAGCAACTCCCGCTACAACTTGCAGATCATGCCGTGCTGCGAATCCACGTGTCTTATGAGGAYTTTGTGGCAATTGGTGGGCCATCTACGAGAGARTCRATTTGGAAAYGGATTGAAGAAGTGAAACTGTCACAACTATCTGACTTCCAAYGCACYGTTTAGGAGAAAGGAGGGAAACAAAGGAAAGTGGTTGGGCTCAGYGAGTTYCCYKAAGGGATCTTGAACAGAGGACAATTTACCACTCTGAAGGATTTAGAACAGTTGGACAGAAGGGCAYGTCTGCAGAGYRTGGAACAGGAGAAATRCACCCAGTTCAATAAATAAAGAACGAGAAACGAATCCAGATTTCCTAGTGATGTACTTAGATTGTAAGAGATAAATTTCTGTCTGTGTTAATAAAGAAATATGTAGTTCCATTTAAAATGTTGTTTTCTCTTGTYTCCTTTTTCTGTAACTGTYGATTCTTCATCATATTARTTTAGTGTTAATGCTGTCAATGSTAGTATGTTGGTAGTTGTGCACTTTGTAGGCAGAATCTGAGGTTTCTGTGTTGGTTGAGTACAAAATTCAAGGGTTTCTGCATCATGACCTTATGACCTTAACTACCCTACTTATGTTTTTGACCCTCATTCKATAATATTTGATGTCTTGATAAAACAAAGGGCACCCCATCACCTAGACTGCACCTAGGAGCAATGTTTTAAAACTYGGACTCCGACTCGTAATCKGTCGATGGTGAACTTGGACTCGGTCTCAGACTCGTAATCAGTTGAGGGTCAATTTGGACTCGGACTCGGACTCGGAATGACTTGGACCGATCTGATTTCAATGACTCGGTTTAGTAAAAATACATAAAATATTTAAATTTTAATACAAAAAATATTTTAATGAAATGTTCTTGCCATGACTCTTATGATATTAACAATCAMATGTCTTCTACATTTCAAGTTTTAGTGCTTTACATTTTCCTAATTCTTTTTTAAAAATTTCACGTATTTGATAWGTGATGCACCTTTTCATYGCAATGAATCCAGATTCAAAAATAGCACACCAGTACCCACAGTCACACCTACGTCTGCACAWGCAACCGTGAAACTTGACAGCCTTGGTTGTAYGCTATCTATACTAACTTCATTTTGTATTAACAACATTCACAGAAAGGGTTTGTTTTAATCAAACTGAACCCCATGGCATTCGAGCTATATTTTTTACAGGCACACAAAGTGCTTTTGGATATGTGAACCTATTTTATTTTATTTTATTGGTTTTTCTTTTAACATATTATATATGTATTGATTAGGGATTTTTTTCCCTCTAATCATTCTGGATGCAAAGCCTTTATTCTTATGGCTAGCATGCTTTTCCTTTTAGGTTATAGTTTTCACACATTTTCTAAATAATCTACATTTATTAATGTTCATAATTATTTTCCATATTCTTCAAGCACACAACATTTTGTCAGAAGTCTGATCTGCTGAAAATTTTTGCATCTTTAGGAACTGGTTCTATGTTGGTTCATAATATTTTCTCCTTGATAGTTAAATTTCTTCATGCTTTTTAGGCAACGGGAGAGATTATTGGCAAGATGAAGGTATAACAGAGGAAATACCAGATTGCCGACAAATGTTGAATATATTCCATCCTTATGATCCAGTTGCATACAGGTATGTGTCAAGGATCTATTTTTTGTTTGATACTTGTCATATGTCATTTGGATTAGCTAAGAGTGATATTGAGGAGCCTCTACTGTGAATGCTTTGTCTCTTGATGTTTTCCTTTTACCTTGTTGTCATTCTCCACAATATATTTTATGCAGCTTTGCTTTTCTATATTTCAAATTCAAAGTTGGAATGAGAGCATTTTATGTGACTTTAGGGTGGCTTTTTGTGTAGGCTAGAGCCATTGGTATGTAAGGAAGATGTTCATAAACGACCTGTTTTTATCCCTTACCATAAGGGTGGAAAAAAATTGCACATTGGGATACAGGTATAACAATAATAGAATGTGCAATAGAAGAGTCATTGATAACATTATCTATATTAACTCCCTGAGATGCTAATTTATATTTTATCTTCATACACTATATCTTAGGAATTCAGTGAAGATATGTCAGCTCGTACTAAGGCCTTCATGAAACGTCTAAAGTCTGCAAGGGTGAGCACTTCCAATTCCCTATGTTGTATCTTTTCTTTTACACATGATTTCTCTGTTAGACTATAAATATTATTATTGCTTTGATCAGGGTCGCATGGTCAATGCATTTGGTGCCAAAGGAGGTTACGAGAATGAAGGTATGAGAAACTTGATCCTAACTTTTCTATGTTTTGCTTGAAAGTTTTTCAAACCACAAATAGATGGCTACTAGTAATTTGTCAGTCTTTTTATCTAATAGTTCATGACTATTGTCATAGACAAGGAAGATGATACCAGAAACAGATCTATGAAGACATACGGATTAACTATTCTGGAACAGCTGACTGGAAGCCTAGATGGTCAGCTTGACTACATGCTTCAGGTAAGTGTGAATTTGGTTGTGATTCAATTCATGTTTTTTTGGTGCTCTCATGCTCTAGTAAGTGGCAGCTGCAAGTGTGTATGTTATTGCTTTGCTTGTCAATTTAAACATATAATCAACTTATTAAAACTAAAGTTTTTCAGTTTCATATTTTCTATAGTTATATTATGCAAATTAGATTAGGTTTCTTGTAAAACATTTTTCATGACAATGTATATCCCTTGAGGGTTATAACTTATTTGGTATATATATATATATCTATGAATCCCTCTTTTTGTACTTGATGGGTGTGTTGACCAAAAGTGCCAAACGTTGGCCAAAAAAGGGGTGACATCATGTTTCTAGGGTTTGTCTTATGTGCAAAACATGAATTAAATAATATTACTTTTGTAAAGGGGCAAGATAAGGGTTGTTGACCCCTGATCTTGTGTTTTACCCTAAGTTTTGTGGACAAACATGTTTTAGAGGATTTGTATAAAATATAGATCATCTCTATTTCATTTTGACATAGCTCTCCCATTGTGAGAAGACTACATTGGCTGAAATTTAAGCCCTACTTGGGAAACTCTCTTTATCTCTCTTGGTTACATTATCTTGTGATGGTTTATCTTTGCTATTGGATGGATGGATGATGCGCTAGCTCTCTTGGAGGATTGTTTCTTGCTTTATGGCGGAATTTACTTGGTGAATTAGGGTTTCATCTTCTTAATGCTTCAACTAGGTGAGGATTTCATGTTTATTGCTCTCTTTTCTTGGTTGTAAGGTTAATGTGATGATTTCTTGGGGAGTATAAGGGAATACAACCCTGTCCAAGTCCATTTTAATTGTTTGAAATAATTTTGGTGAAAAGGATACTAGGAGGAGTAAAAAGGCTTACAACCTCCTTGGTTTTCCTTGTTAGTTAGGGTTTTCCTTGGGGAGTAAAAAGGCTTAGAACCCGAAGGAAGTAACTCATCCAACTTGTTTAATCAAGAGACTCCACTTACCCAATAGAAAGACACTAATCTTTATGCATTGGAGAAATAAATCACTGCATTGGTAATCGTAAAAAGTTGAGATATTGAGATCGTCTAAGTTGGAATATTTTCTATGTGCTCTAAGCTTGCTAAGGCCACAATGGTGTCTTGTTTCTCCAAGTAGTTCTTGCTGCTGTTACAACTTTAATCTACAGCCATTAGGGCTGCAAAAAACCCTAAACAACTTTCTAAATAACTCTTTTTTTAACTGTCAAAAGTTGTTAGTAATTTGCCCCTATAATCTACTAGTTCCAACACACTTTTTGGGTGGATTATTTGCAAGTTTTGGTGTCTGTTTTTTCTGCTGTAACAACTTGTTTGCTACAACCATAAGGCTGATAAATTATCTCTGCAACACTTGTTTATAACAACCTTACTTTTATGCTAAAGTCTTGCTCTTTCAATCTTGAGTTGTACTAGTTATACCTAGCTTAGCTCTTGTATCATTTATGTGACTTTTAGCATCTTTTTAGCAGCTCTAATAATCATTTGTTTGCTGATATATATCTTTGTTGACCGCAGAATTTAGGGGAAGCAAGCTTAATTTGCTTGTCCACTTGACATATATCTCATACAATTGTTTTTTCTTGTGTCTCGGGCAGGTTTTATTATCATCCACAGGAGCTTGAACTTCTTGGAAACCATTGATTACTACCGAGACTCGTTTCCAACCCTCCTTCCATCTAACAACTTGACCTACAAGGGCATTCATCTCATCATCTCACTTTCTGTGTCTTTTCCCCCTAGGGTCACCTAGGATTCCCCCCTTGAGGTGATCACTTCACCTCTAAAGTGACGGGAATACCTATATGAGGTGACAGTGGGTAGGTGTTCTCTTAGTTGTCGCCATATTGTGGTAACTTGTGCGATAACAGGGACATCAATAACACTAAGGGACCACTTCCCAAGGTACCAAAACTCAATATAGATAGTACTTGGTAGGTGGAAAATTTGTGGTTAAGACAGACCACAACAGCTTGAGGCAGTTCTTGGGGTAAAAGGACTTGAATGAAAGGCAACAAAAATGGGTTAGTAAACTGCAGGCATATGATTTCAACATTGAGTACGTAAAAGGAAAGAAGAATGTAGTTGCGGATGCACTCTCCAGGAAGCTGGAGATATTTTCACTTGCAAAGATTTTGGCTGATTGGAAATCTCATATCTTGGTAGAGTACTCCAAGAACCTATTTTCTTGTGAGCTAATGGATCACAATGTATAGGATGACAGGTACAAGGTGGTGGATGACATAATCTACTATAAAAACTGCATATACTTATTGCCAGAATCTGCTTTGAAGGAGAAAATTATGAAAGCCATGCATGTAACACCATTGGTAGGGCATCCGGGATATTTTAAAACTTACAGGAAGATTAGAGAGAGATTCACTTGGAAGGGCCTCAAGGATGATGTATTGAGGCATGTGAGAGAGTGTGTGACTTGTTAGTAGAACAGGTTAGAGCAACACCATCTTGCAGGATTACTATAGCTATTGCCCATCTCATAGTAGAAATGGGAAAGCATATCTATGGATTTCATCACAGGTCTATCGAGTGTATAGGGCAGAGACTATATATATGTGGTGGTTGACAAAATTTCCAATTTTTTTTTCCATATCCTCTGAATACAAGGCAATACAAGTAGCAGAGTTGTTTTTCAGGGAGGTATTCAGACTCCACGGGTTGCCGACGTATATTTTCATTGATAGGTATAACAAGTTCCTTAGTGCGTTTTGGCAGGAGCTGTTCAAGTTGGCTGGCACAGAGTTAACTCCTAGCACTAGTTACCACCCTTTGACGGATGGACAGACAGAGGTCATGAACAAGTGGTGAGAAGGGTATTTGCGTAACTATGTGTTCGGGAAACAAAAGGCATGGGTGAAGTGGTTGCATTTGGGAAAATACTGCTATAACACCACTTATCTCATGTCCATTGGTATGACACCATTCCCAGTATTATATGGTTATGATGCTCCTTTTGTTGATTTGGCATTTGGGGATAGTAGGGCTCCCAAAGCCAAGGACTGGGTTCAGGAGATCCATGACATACTCAAAGCTCTTAAGGACAATCTATAGATGGCCTATAACCAACAGAAAATCTATGCAGACAGACACAGGGTCAAGCGCACCTTTGAAGTGGGAGACTTGGTATTCTTGAGGCTACAACAATACAAGCAGTCTTCACTAAAGAAAAGTGGTGCAGAGAAACCTAAGCTACGTTTTTATGGGCCCTACCGGGGGATTCAGAGAGTTGGAGAGGTGGCTTATGAGCTGGAGTTGCCGGAGGGAAGAAAAATTCACAATGTGTTTCATGTTCCATGCCTCAAAAAGGCATTAGGACCACATGTCACTACTTCGGCAAAGTTGCCTCCCTTGGATGAGGAGGGACAACTAGTGTTGGTTCCTGAGGAGGTATTGGAGGTCTGGGAGAGAAGGTTGCGAAATAGGGTAATTCGAGAGTACCTCGTTAGATGGAGAGATTTACCAGTAGAGGATTCCACATGGGAAAGTGACCAGATCTTGCAACATCCAAATTTGTAGTTGCTCGAGGACAAGCAATCTCGGGAAGGGAGGACTATAATATCCCTTTCCAAGTGAGTTCTCCAGGAGATTGACGAAATAGCCTAATTAATTCCCATAGGCTATAGTCAGTGGGAAAAAAAAGAGAATTAATAATTTATTTAATGTCATCGGAGTGGGAATTAATTTAATTTCAAAAAGATGGCATGGAGTAAACAGTTAAAAATGCGCCTAAGTGACTAAGGAATTCATAAAGTCACTTTAACTTATTAAAAAGGTAAAAATGGCCAAAAAGGGTCAATGAGAGAATAAAAGGGGTATGAGGGGCACCCTGTCTCATTATTCACTTGCTATTTTCTAAAATTGTGTTGAGAGATCTCTTGTGGATTTTGGGACTCTTGGGACAAATACCCTAGGAGAGATTTTGAGATTGGTTTCGGTGGTGAGACTATCTGCCCTAGCTGGTCATTGGGAAGAGATCATCTGGATTTCTTCATTGGGTAAGTAGTTTCTTCTTTGGCAGCGAAGTTCTTCCATTTGTGTCTAAGTTTTATTTGTGGCGGCGCAACTCTATAGTTTGTGGCTGAGTTTTTGGCTTGAAGGGACTGAGTTTCTTAGTGTTGGACTGCATTATTCCTCTGTGGGTCGATTTCTTGTAATGGGGCAAATTTGTGCATGCTGGGCACATTTCGTCGTGGAGAGGCCGAAATACCTTTTGTTGGGCGTATCTCTTAACCGTTGGACACATTATTCACTTGCTGGACACATTCTTCTCTTGTTGGGCGAATATTGGAGGTGCTGGGATCGATTCTTATACCTTTGGGTTGTATTTCTCTTCCTGGTCAACTTATCTTCCATCCTGGGTGAGTTTTCTTCCTTGGAGGGCCAATTTATGGTGGATAGATACCAAATTTCTTTGTTGGGCGAGTTGTATATGTATTGGGATGAATTTTGAGAACACCATTCCTCATTTGTGGATCAATTCCTTGTTGGGTCACACTTATTTTCTGTAGCAGAATTGTTTCCTGGATATTGTCTCATTTCTTGAAATGCATTATCACCAAGTGGGGGTGAATTTAATCTATAGATCTGTTGTTTATCACTCCATCTTATAGCTACACAAACAACCATTCTATAGGCCTTTATTACACTAAGATTGTTGTATATTCTCTACTTAGAGGCCTAGAGGGAATGTAGCTAGAAAAAGATAAAAGACAAAATTATAACCTTCCAAATGCTCGACCGAGGAGGTCTTGAGAACAATGAAACATTTCTCCTAAAAAATCAATGACCTGCAAGAAACAAATTCATATTATATAGACGTCCTACTTGTTGAGGGATCTACACAAATGCGTTACAACCTTTGCTTTACCCCTATGACACTTTGTGTACCTCTCCCTTCAAGTGACATTGTGGTACTGCCTCTCAAGTCTTATATTACCCTTTTGGAGTACACATGTAATGTCCCTTTCCGAGTAGGAGCTCCAGAGAGGAGGCCTTAGTAGTCTAAACATCCCCGTTAGACTATAGCCAGGGAGAAACAAAGGAAAAAGGGTCATTTAATGTCATTCACTAGAGAACTTTATAATTTGAAAGTGACAATAAATGAAAACTAGGTAAAAGCGCCTTTTAAGTGACTTGAGATAAA
The DNA here is from genome assembly GCA_009831015.1 of Picea engelmannii. Lineage (NCBI taxonomy): Eukaryota > Viridiplantae > Streptophyta > Pinopsida > Pinales > Pinaceae > Picea > Picea engelmannii. Next base: position 23,279 of record ML810318.1, read on the forward strand.
AATAGAGGGGCGCATAAGTGAGAAAGCTAAGAATAGAGGTCAACAACGAATTAGGGTTTTGGAGGAGTATATGAGGAGGAAAAGAGACCTAATTCCTCATTATGCACAGTTTATGATTTGAGAGTGAGCTTTGGGGCGACTTCATAGGTTCAGGAGAATTAGTGACTTTGTGGATTCTAGGAGGAATACATCCAGTGGATGATTTCGGTGTTGAGAGACACACCCTAGTCACCGGGGAGATCACATAGATCTTCCATCGATCTTTAGCAGCAGTTACACAGGTTGCAGTAGCAAGGGCACACTTATTTAGGGTGAGGGCGCAACTTCTGAGGAGACTTAGTGATTCGACTTGTCCCAGGCAGGGAGAATCTAGTGATTCCCTTTCTACCCAGTTGAGAGGAGGGCAGGGCAGGCCAGGGCACATCTATTTCCTGGTTTCTTGTCAGATTCCGACGGAGAAATCATCTTGGGTGCATCATTCAACCAGTGAGGGTGCGACAGTTGGGGAGGATACATTTGGGGTTCCCGAGAGATCATTAGATCATATCCAAGGAAATCCTTCCGACCCATTTCAGAGGAGCCTAGGGCGCTCAGTTTGAGACCCTTACATCGAGATTTTTTCGATGGAATCTTTAGGGCGCAGTTGTCGACATCAGTTAGGGTGCATTCCCCCAGTGGGATCCATCCGGGGTCGGTACAGATCATCAGAGGGTCGATCTTCAGTTGGTCAGCTACCGAGAGTGTGCAAGAGGTCAAGGCGCACTACTTGAGATAGTTTCTAGGCAGATCTGAGGAGTTTAGCCACCAGTGCAAACTTTCCAGTCTTGTAGTAGTTGTCGTAGCATGCAATCGATCTTACAACTCATCCATTGATCCAACAACATTCTTCGATTACTGGGTATCATTGTTTTAGTTTTGTTATTGTATTCCGGCTAAGATCCTTTTGTCTTTGATCTAGTCGAGAGATTTATTTTACTTAGCCGCATGCGGGATTGTACCCAGTGATTTTCATAATACATTGTTGCAGTTGTTTTGTGTCTTTATCTTTTGCATACTTGCTTATATACTGTTAAACAATTGTAATCACATGCAAAAATCACCACACATGTTAAACCCAAGTTACTAAACACATTCAGAGACCCAAAGTGTATTAGTTTCGACAGCAGATATTAGACAATTGAGTCACCTATTCCGATCTGCGGAATTAGGGATATTACAACCGAATTGTTCTGAACTTTAATTAATTAATCACAAACAAATGGGTTTGGAAAAAGGTTGCATTGAAAATGAAGGTGCAACACACCCTCTACAAAGGTACCCATAAGTGAGACAATACGAACCCTTGTATGTTATGAACCCCATGCCCACAATTCTTACCCCCATCCATTTCATTCTCTCCACATGATTTAGAGAACGGTCCACCTAGGAAACACTCCTTGACTTAAGGAATGACTCACCCAATAGGTCACCTTGACAACCCTCCCATACCTAAACTTGGCAAATTGCACAGAGTCTTTGGGCACTTGTTTAATTTGATGAAGCAGTTTTAATGCGCATGTTTAGGTGGCTCTTGTATGAAATGTGATTTTACTTGCCATGATACATTTGACTTGAGACGCTTGAAGGGCGCACTCATTTGTCTTTGCAAGAGCTTGTCTGATGGACGTTGTGAAGGAACAAGCCCAACTTGGGCCTTCATTGGGGCAGGAAGCCCATAGGTTGGATGCCATGACCCAGACTTTGGGGGCAAGACAGAGGTTGGACGTTGCCTTTATAAACAAGAGAGAAGACCTTGGAGCTGACACCTAGCCCCATCTAGCCCAACGACTTGCCTTTGGAGGCCTTTAAAGACACTTCTTGGGCTTGTCGTCTTGACTAGGGCTAGGGTTTATGGTGGTGATGATGATTTAATGGACACTTGACACCTTCAGATGAGGAAGACCCCTCACACCATGGAGAAGGCCCTAGCGCATGAAGGGAAAGCCTTTGGAGGCTCAACGACTTCCTCCTATTGCTCAAGGACTTGCCAAAAGTACCAAGACGTCACCCTCGTAAGTCTTGATGCCACTTATTAGGGCTTCTTTATGTAAAATCAAATTAAAGATGTAAAGGGGAAAAATTAAGGGGGATGGGCCCCTTATTTTCTGGTTTACCTTAACTAAATGTGGACAAACACTTTTTAGAGGTTTTGTATAAATAAGGATCAAATTCATTTCATTTTAAGATAACTCACTCTCTCTTGAGCTAGACACTTGGCTGAAATTTTCACCCTCTTTGGGCATTTGTATTATCTCTCTCTTGTTCTTATGTTATGGATGCTTGTTACTTGCTTATGGATGGATAAATTGGTGTGCTACCTTCTTGGAGGCTTCTCTCTTGCATGTTGATGGAATATTCTTGGTAGGTAAGGGTTTTACATGCTTCCTTTTGGAATTGGTAAGGAATTTTCTGCATATGGTTAGTAATTTCTTCTTGTTTCAAGGTTATTCCCTTTT